>JAUCBJ010006222.1:0-67454 GCA_032718475.1 Nemertoderma westbladi | reverse complement strand
TGGAACTAGCCACATACATAGAGACCGAAGCCTTTATACACTGTAGCTCAGGAACTAGTCACACAGAGACCGAAGCCTTTATAGTCTGTAGCTCAGGAACTAGTCACACAGAGACCGAAGCCTTTATACACTGTAGCTGAGGAACTAGCCACACAGAGACCGAAGCCTTTATAGTCTGTAGCTCAGGAACTAGCCACATAGAGACCGAAGCCTTTATACACTGTAGCTCAGGAACTAGTCACACAGAGACCGAAGCCTTTATACACTGTAGCTCAGGAACTAGTCACACAGAGACCGAAGCCTTTATACACTGTAGCTCAGGAACTAGCCACACAGAGACCGAAGCGTTTATAGTCTGTAGCTCAGGAACTAGCCACATAGAGACCGAAGCCTTCATACACTGTAGCTCAGGAACTAGCCACACATAGACCGAAGCCTTTATACACTGTAGCTCAGGAACTAGCCACACAGAGACCGAAGCCTTTATAGTCTGTAGCTCAGGAACTAGCCACATACATAGAGACCGAAGCCTTTATATACTGTAGCTCAGGAACTAGCCACATAGAGACCGAAGCCTTTATAGTCTGTAGCTCAGGAACTGGCCACATAGATACCGAAGCCTTTATACACTGTAGTTCAGGAACTAGTCACACAGAGACCGAAGCCTTTATACACTGTAGCTCAGGAACTAGCCACACAGAGACCGAAGCCTTTATAGTCTGTAGCTCAGGAACTAGCCACATAGAGACCGAAGCCTTTATACACTGTAGCTCAGGAACTAGTCACACAGAGACCGAAGCCTTTATACACTGTAGCTCAGGAACTAGCCACACAGAGACCGAAGCCTTTATAGTCTGTAGCTCAGGAACTAGCCACATACATAGAGACCGAAGCCTTTATATACTGTAGCTCAGGAACTAGCCACATAGAGACCGAAGCCTTTATAGTCTGTAGCTCAGGAACTAGCCACATACATAGAGACCGAAGCCTTTATATACTGTAGCTCAGGAACTAGCCACGTAGAGACCGAAGCCTTTATAGTCTGTAGCTCAGGAACTAGCCACATACATAGAGACCGAAGCCTTTATATACTGTAGCTCAGGAACTAGCCACATAGAGACCGAAGCCTTTATAGTCTGTAGCTCAGGAACTAGCCACATAGAGACCGAAGCCTTTATATACTGTAGCTCAGGAACTAGCCACGTAGAGACCGAAGCCTTTATAGTCTGTAGCTCAGGAACTAGCCACATAGAGACCGGAGCCTTTATACACTGTAGCTCAGGAACTAGCCACATAGAGACCGAAGCCTTTATAGTCTGTAGCTCAGGAACTAGCCACATAGAGACCGAAGCCTTTACAGTCTGTAGCTCAGGAACTAGCCACATAGAGACCGAAGCCTTTATAGTCTGTAGCTCAGGAACTAGCCACATAGAGACCGTAGCCTTTATAGTCTGTAGCTCAGGAACTAGTCACATAGAGACCGAAGCCTTTATAGTCTGTAGCTCAGGAACTAGTCATACAGAGACCGAAGCATTTATAGTCTGTAGCTCAGGAACTAGCCACATACATAGAGACCGAAGCCTTTATACACTGTAGCTCAGGAACTAGCCACATACATAGAGACCGAAGCCTTTATAGTCTGTAGCTCAGGAACTAGCCACATATAGACCTAAGCCTTTATAGTCTGTAGCTCAGGAACTAGCCACATAGAGACCGAAGCCTTTATACACTGTAGCTCAGGAACTAGCCACATAGAGACCGAAGCCTTTATAGTCTGTAGCTCAGGAACTAGCCACATAGAGACCGAAGCCTTTATAGTCTGTAGCTCAGGAACTAGCCACATAGAGACCGTAGCCTTTATAGTCTGTAGATCAGGAACTAGCCACATAGAGACCGTAGCCTTTATAGTCTGTAGCTCAGGAACTAGCCACATAGAGACCGAAGCCTTTATAGTCTGTAGCTCAGGAACTAGTCACACAGAGACCGAAGCCTTTATACACTGTAGCTCAGGAACTAGCCACATAGAGACCGAAGCCTTTATAGTCTGTAGCTCAAGAACTAGCCACATACATAGAGACCGAAGCCTTTATAGTCTGTAGCTCAGGAACTAGCCACATAGAGACCGAAGCCTTTATAGTCTGTAGCTCAGGAACTAGCCACACAGAGACCGAAGCCTTTATAGTCTGTAGCTCAGGAACTAGCCACACAGAGACTGAAGCCTTTATAGTCTGTAGCTCAGGAACTAGCCACATAGAGACCGAAGCCTTTATAATCTGTAGCTCAGGAACTAGCCACATACATAGAGACCGAAGCCTTCATACACTGTAGCTCAGGAACTAGCCACACAGAGACCGAAGCCTTTATAGTCTGTAGCTCAGGAACTAGTCACATAGAGACCGAAGCCTTTATAGTCTGTAGCTCAGGAACTAGCCACATAGAGACCGAAGCCTTTATACACTGTAGCTCAGGAACTAGTCACATAGAGACCGAAGCCTTTATACACTGTAGCTCAGGAACTAGCCACATAGAGACCGAAGCCTTTATACACTGTAGCTCAGGAACTAGTCACATAGAGACCGAAGCCTTTATACACTGTAGCTCAGGAACTAGTCACATAGAGACCGAAGCCTTTATACACTGTAGCTCAGGAACTAGCCACATAGAGACCGAAGCCTTTATAGTCTGTAGCTCAAGAACTAGCCACATAGAGACCGAAGCCTTTATACACTGTAGCTCAGGAACTAGTCACATAGAGACCGAAGCCTTTATAGTCTGTAGCTCAGGAACTAGCCACATAGAGACCGAAGCCTTTATACACTGTAGCTCAGGAACTAGCCACATAGAGACCGAAGCCTTTATACACTGTAGCTCAGGAACTAGTCACATAGAGACCGAAGCCTTTATACACTGTAGCTCTGGAACTAGCCACATACATAGAGACCGAAGCCTTTATAGTCTGTAGCTCAGGAACTAGCCACACAGAGACCGTAGCCTTTATACACTGTAGCTCAGGAACTAGCCACATAGAGACCGAAGCCTTTATACACTGTAGCTCAGGAACTAGCCACATAGAGACCGAAGCCTTTATAATCTGTAGCTCAGGAACTAGCCACATAGAGACCGAAGCCTTTATAGTCTGTAGCTCAGGAACTAGCCACACAGAGACCGTAGCCTTTATACACTGTAGCTCAGGAACTAGCCACATAGAGACCGAAGCCTTTATACACTGTAGCTCAGGAACTAGCCACATAGAGACCGAAGCCTTTATACACTGTAGCTCAGGAACTAGCCACATATAGACCGAAGCCTTTATAGTCTGTAGCTCAGGAACTAGCCACATACATAGAGACCGAAGCCTTTATAGTCTGTAGCTCAGGAACTAGCCACACAGAGACCGAAGCCTTTATAGTCTGTAGCTCAGGAACTAGCCACACAGAGACCGAAGCCTTTATAGTCTGTAGCTCAGGAACTAGCCACATAGAGACCGTAGCCTTTATAGTCTGTAGCTCAGGAACTAGCCACATAGAGACCGAAGCCTTTATAGTCTGTAGCTCAGGAACTAGTCACATAGAGACCGAAGCCTTTATAGTCTGTAGCTCAGGAAAGAGCCACATAGAGACCGAAGCCTTTATAGTCTGTAGCTCAGGAACTAGCCACACAGAGACCGAAGCCTTTATAGTCTGTAGCTCAGGAACTAGCCACATAGAGACCGTAGCCTTTATAGTCTGTAGCTCAGGAACTAGCCACATAGAGACCGAAGCCTTTATAGTCTGTAGCTCAGGAACTAGTCACATAGAGACCGAAGCCTTTATAGTCTGTAGCTCAGGAAAGAGCCACATAGAGACCGAAGCCTTTATAGTCTGTAGCTCAGGAACTAGCCACATAGAGACCGAAGCCTTTATAGTCTGTAGCTCAGGAACTAGCCACATAGAGACCGAAGCCTTTATAGTCTGTAGCTCAGGAACTAGCCACACAGAGACCGAAGCCTTTATAGTCTGTAGCTCAGGAACTAGCCACATAGAGACCGAAGCCTTTATAGTCTGTAGCTCAGGAACTAGCCACACAGAGACCGAAGCCTTTATAGTCTGTAGCTCAGGAACTAGCCACATAGAGACCGAAGCCTTTATAGTCTGTAGCTCAGGAACTAGTCACATAGAGACCGAAGCCTTTATAGTCTGTAGCTCAGGAAAGAGCCACATAGAGACCGAAGCCTTTATAGTCTGTAGCTCAGGAACTAGCCACACAGAGACCGAAGCCTTTATAGTCTGTAGCTCAGGAACTAGCCACATAGAGACCGTAGCCTTTATAGTCTGTAGCTCAGGAACTAGCCACATACATAGAGACCGAAGCCTTTATAGTCTGTAGCTCAGGAACTAGCCACATAGAGACCGAAGCCTTTATAGTCTGTAGCTCAGGAACTAGCCACATAGAGACTGAATAGAATCACGATTGATGCTATGAGAATCCGTAGGCCTAAGAGATCAAACAAAGCCTTCGTAATTATTATTGGCTCAACTATTTCTACAATTACTGGCCGAAATCAAGTTCCCTCATCACCTCTGCTATATTTGTTGTAGGCTTCTAAAAGATATAAATCTAGACTCGTCATTGCTTTATCTTGAACATATTCAGCTACACCATCATTTGTTGAACATATCCATATACACTCACTACTGGACTGTTTGAACATCTTCAGCTACACTCAGTACTGGTTGAACATCTTCAGCTGATCTCACTACTTGATGATATCCACAGTACTATAAAGTAACTTGTTAATGGATCCACGCCCCCCCCCCCCCCTACCCCCCAGATTTTCGCCAAAGGTTAAAATAAGCTCTACAGATGTTCCAGCTATTTAAATATACTGTGTGGTGTTGAGTAGCCAACCTATTCTAATACTAATAGGCTTACCGTAGGCCTACTTCAAAACTCCTTCCATATTTCAAGGCCATATTATCCTATCATATCGCGCTTTTTCGGGGCTCTTATCAGAACGTATCATTAAAAATTCCTCTGACATTGAACTAATAAGAAACCCCCTAATATCTAATTTAAGGGGTTTTATCAGAAATCAAATCCCATATTGAGTGCTTAAACGTAGTTTTTTCTACTTAGGGGGTTTTAACAGATCAAGCGATTTTTTGAAGGGATCTTATTTTGTATGTTATAGTACATTATGATAATGCTCTCCACAGTGAAAAATATCAACCGCCCCTATTGGGGCTCGAACCCGGTACCTAGGTTTCAAACTTCCGGTTATCATCAGCCGAGTGTGTATACTGAGCTACCAGGACGGTAGAAGATTTCGCTATGGAGTGGGCTATCATATTTAGGCCTTTTCTGCGTTTTTCTCCGTTATTAACGCTGTTTTAACTTCTGGGGTTTTGTCAGAAGGTGGATATCAATCTAAGGTACCGGAATCACCAAAAACCTGAAAATGGCTAAAAATGAACTTGGGTTTTACCAGATTACCCACGATTTGTCGCTTCATAAATATAATTGTAAAAACCAAAACCTAAACAACAATATACATACATCCAACCCCAAACAATGAGTATTTAGTAAGAAATCGAAAAGTTCTGCATAACTTCCTGTAGTAATAGTAATACTCAGTAATGTTTAACAACAATCCCTTTAAACCATAAATATTATTAAGGTCAATATTAGCAAATAATGGGTGGGATGCAAAAACCACCATAAAGTACATAATTAATGGTTCACCATTTACTATAGTTTTTGGTATGCAAATGAATATAGTAAAATGTTTTAAGATTGTAGTTCACGGCGTGGAATATCCGGTCATCAGTCAGGCAGCTAGGGCTATTGTATGTGAAACTGAGAGTTTGTTCGTATGCACTCTGTACAGTGAATGGAGTGTAGTGTACAGTGTAGGCCTATGGTGTTCTGGAAAATAGCAGTATTGTCTTTATTCAGGTAGGGCCGCGCCCCTCCACTCCATTGTACATGTAATTTGAAAAATAAATTTATTGACCTCCCTACTCCATACTGGATCAGTCAAAATTTTCATTTTTGGTCTCTGATTTTTTGTCTCCAATAGAAGCCGTTCCGTACAGGAATATTAATCCGTGAATTAACCTATCAGCTCACGGATCAAATTTCCTGTTTTCATACAAGAATTGTTGATATTTCCAAAGACTCAAGACCCAATTATAAAGACCTGCATAATATTGTAACATGTGTTAACTTTGGTTTATTGTTTTGGTTCCCTCAACACACCTCTGTAACATGCTCCTTTACTAACCAGCTCCCTTGATAGTAATATTAAGTGGGGGACAGCTCCTTCTGAATGGATCAACAATTCCTGTATGAAAACACGAATATTGATCCGTGAGCTGATTGGTTATTGACGGATCAATATATATGTACGGAACGGCTTGTTATCCAACTATATGGCAATTATATTGCAACAGTATAGTACCGGTACTGCACGACACAGAAGAGCAGGTACTCTCACCAGATGGTGAAACTGAGTTCTTCTCAATCCTGGCTGGCATACTGCAAGGCATTAGCACCATTACTATTTGTAAAGGTACTGGATTACGCAATGAGGACGGCCACAAAGGGTAATTTCCACGGTCCGAGTTCGCTCGACCTAGTAGTAGTAGTATTAGTATGTATAAAGTACTTTATTGCTATATTGTAACAGTATAGTACCGGTACTGCACTTCTTCATTAACCTTGTTGTATTCCGTTGGTACCGATGGAAAGAAGGATGACGTTGTGTAATAACATATAATAAGGTAATATTTAATCAAATCTGAATTTCGTTGCGAAATAGCAGATATACTGTAGGTCTATTGGCTTACATTCAAATCGAACACTAAATATCCTTACAAAAAGTTTAGAAAAAAAGAACCTTACTGTTCCATTCTTTAACTATGCTATTTTTTTGCGGTTATTTTTTCCATGCGAATGTCACTATTCATTGTTATTAATATTTAACTATATATAGTAAATGGGTATATTTTGCATCCCACCCAATATATATAAAATAGTTAATTCAGTTCGTCCGTCATGGTTGTTAACTATTCATTATTAAATAGGAATAAAGCCATGTATAGGCCCAAACATATGATGGATATTGTCGATCCAGTGATTGTTATAATTTCTTGATCGTTTGAAGACAAGTTTTCTTTTTCCATATTATTCATTTTGTGACTGTTACATTCGCCATCAGATACTGCCTCCCAGTTGTAGCCCCGATCGCATCGCCTTGTAACGAAAGTTGAACTATTTGGAAAACAAGGAATTCTTACAGTTTCATTTGAAATCGTCTTATTCCAAATGTAACCGGCACTCTTTCCCGATAAACAGTAACATTTGTTGTTCACTTGAATAAAAACATCGCCAAATTCGTCAACTGTTGCATTATATTGTCTTTCACAATTAGGTTGTATAGAATTTAAACTGCCTTGCTTTGTTATATCGGAGGTATTAAAGAAGGTATAATTTTTGAGTGTAATAAATTCAAGATTTGGAAATACATTAATAATATCAATAATATCTTTTGAAGACATGTTTCCACTCAGGTAGAGTTTGTTTAATTTATGATCAGGTAGTGTTGTCATTGGAATTTCTAAGTGATACAAATAATTTTCATTCATGTCGAGGACTTCAATATTGGGAAATTTGATCAAACGGTTTAAATCAACAGTTGTAATATTATTGTGATTCAGTCGTAGAATTTTCAATGATGGTATTGGCCGGCTAAGGTTGGGTATATTAGTGAGTTCAACATATAGGAGTTCTAGTTCCAATAACGATGGATTATTTATAAATGTGTCCGGCAAAATATTTCTTAATTGATTTGAGTTTAGGGTTGAGAAATACAAATTATTTAAATTCAATGATATAAGATTTGGGAGTTTTTTGCAAACAGATCTGAACAATACTGGATCTAAGTATCCTGCAAACAGCTCGAGATGTGAGGTTGTGCGAGGAATGCCAAAACTACTTGTCAACAGTGCATGTACAATATCCTTGACATTATATTCACAAAACGTAGAGGATTTCTCTACGCAGCAGTAATTGCTCCAGTGACTCCGTTTAATGTTGGTCGGGCACTTTGGCAGATCGTATTCCTCACCTGGCAGATTGTTCTCTCCATCTGGTAGATTGTATTCCCCCCCATCTATACGTCGTGGATAATATATTAAACATATACAGGTTACGAAGATAATGATATCCATATTGATATTGATGTGGTTTATGTGAGATTCAATAATAGAGTCGGGACCCTTTTGTAACGAGATTACTAATAATTTAATATGAAATAAGTTAACAAACGTAGAATCAAAAATAATTACTTAATATATATATAATTAATATTAATTAACTTACACAGATAACTGTAATCATAACAAATAAATAATGACGAAAGAGAAACTAGTTCATTTCTACAATTTCTATTTATTATTAATATATTAAGGATACATTCATTTTGCTGTACTAACGTAGGATTACAATCATTCAGCTGTACTAACGTAGGGTTACAATCATTCAGCTGTAATAACGTAGGATTACAATCATTCAGCTGTACTAACGTAGGATTACAATCATTCAGCTGTACTAACGTAGGATTACAATCATTCAGCTGTACTAACGTAGGATTACAATCATTCAGCTGTAATAACGTAGGGTTACAATCATTCAGCTGTAATAACGTAGGATTACAATCATTCAGCTGTACTAACGTAGGATTACAATCATTCAGCTGTACTAACGTAGGATTACAATCATTCAGCTGTACTAACGTAGGATTACAATCATTCAGCTGTAATAACGTAGGGTTACAATCATTCAGCTGTAATAACGTAGGATTACAATCATTCAGCTGTACTAACGTAGGGTTACAATCATTCAGCTGTAATAACGTAGGATTACAATCATTCAGCTGTAATAACGTAGGATTACAATCATTCAGCTGTAATAACGTAGGATTACAATCATTCAGCTGTAATAACGTAGGATTACAATCATTCAGCTGTAATAACGTAGGATTACAATCATTCAGCTGTACTAACGTAGGATTACAATCATTCAGCTGTAATAACGTAGGGTTACAATCATTCAGCTGTAATAACGTAGGATTACAATCATTCAGCTGTACTAACGTAGGGTTACAATCATTCAGCTGTAATAACGTAGGATTACAATCATTCAGCTGTACTAACGTAGGATTACAATCATTCAGCTGTAATAACGTAGGATTACAATCATTCAGCTGTACTAACGTAGGGTTACAATCATTCAGCTGTAATAACGTAGGATTACAATCATTCAGCTGTACTAACGTAGGATTACAATCATTCAGCTGTAATAACGTAGGATTACAATCATTCAGCTGTAATAACGTAGGATTACAATCATTCAGCTGTACTAACGTAGGATTACAATCATTCAGCTGTAATAACGTAGGATTACAATCATTCAGCTGTAATAACGTAGGGTTACAATCATTCCGCTGTAATAACGTAGGATTACAATCATTCAGCTGTACTAACGTAGGATTACAATCATTCAGCTGTAATAACGTAGGATTACAATCATTCAGCTGTACTAACGTAGGATTACAATCATTCAGCTGTACTAACGTAGGATTACAATCATTCAGCTGTACTAACGTAGGATTACAATCATTCAGATGTAATAACGTAGGATTACAATCATTCAGCTGTATTAACGTAGGATTACAATCATTCAGCTGTAATAACGTAGGATTACAATCATTCAGCTGTACTAACGTAGGATTACAATCATTCAGCTGTAATAACGTAGGATTACAATCATTCAGCTGTAATAACGTAGGGTTACAATCATTCCGCTGTAATAACGTAGGATTACAATCATTCAGCTGTACTAACGTAGGATTACAATCATTCAGCTGTACTAACGTAGGATTACAATCATTCAGCTGTACTAACGTAGGATTACAATCATTCAGATGTAATAACGTAGGATTACAATCATTCAGCTGTATTAACGTAGGATTACAATCATTCAGCTGTATTAACGTAGGATTACAATCATTCAGCTGTACTAACGTAGGATTACAATCATTCCGCTGTAATAACGTAGGATTACAATCATTCAGCTGTAATAACGTAGGATTACAATCATTCCGCTGTAATAACGTAGGATTACAATCATTCAGCTGTATTAACGTAGGATTACAATCATTCAGCTGTATTAACGTAGGATTACAATCATTCAGCTGTACTAACGTAGGATTACAATCATTCAGCTGTACTAACGTAGGATTACAATCATTCAGATGTAATAACGTAGGATTACAATCATTCCGCTGTAATAACGTAGGATTACAATCATTCAGCTGTACTAACGTAGGATTACAATCATTCAGCTGTAATAACGTAGGATTACAATCATTCAGCTGTAATAACGTAGGGTTACAATCATTCCGCTGTAATAACGTAGGATTACAATCATTCAGCTGTACTAACGTAGGATTACAATCATTCAGCTGTACTAACGTAGGATTACAATCATTCAGCTGTACTAACGTAGGATTACAATCATTCAGATGTAATAACGTAGGATTACAATCATTCAGCTGTATTAACGTAGGATTACAATCATTCAGCTGTAATAACGTAGGATTACAATCATTCAGCTGTAATAACGTAGGGTTACAATCATTCCGCTGTAATAACGTAGGGTTACAATCATTCAGCTGTAATAACGTAGGATTACAATCATTCAGCTGTACTAACGTAGGGTTACAATCATTCAGCTGTACTAACGTAGGATTACAATCATTCAGCTGTACTAACGTAGGATTACAATCATTCAGCTGTACTAACGTAGGATTACAATCATTCAGCTGTAATAACGTAGGATTACAATCATTCAGCTGTAATAACGTAGGATTACAATCATTCAGCTGTACTAACGTAGGATTACAATCATTCAGCTGTACTAACGTAGGATTACAATCATTCAGCTGTACTAACGTAGGATTACAATCATTCAGATGTAATAACGTAGGATTACAATCATTCAGCTGTAATAACGTAGGATTACAATCATTCAGCTGTACTAACGTAGGATTACAATCATTCAGCTGTACTAACGTAGGATTACAATCATTCAGCTGTAATAACGTAGGATTACAATCATTCAGCTGTAATAACGTAGGATTACAATCATTCAGCTGTAATAACGTAGGATTACAATCATTCAGCTGTACTAACGTAGGATTACAATCATTCAGCTGTACTAACGTAGGATTACAATCATTCAGCTGGCTGTAATAACGTAGGATTACAATCATTCAGCTGTAATAACGTAGGATTACAATCATTCAGCTGTAATAACGTAGGATTACAATCATTCAGCTGTAATAACGTAGGATTACAATCATTCAGCTGTAATAACGTAGGATTACAATCATTCAGCTGTAAAAACGTAGGATTACAATCATTCAGCTGTACTAAAGTAGGATTACAATCATTCAGCTGTAATAACGTAGGATTACAATCATTCAGCTGTACTAACGAGGATTACAATCATTCAGCTGTAATAACGTAGGATTACAATCATTCAGCTGTACTAACGAGGATTACAATCATTCAGCTGTAATAACGTAGGATTACAATCATTCAGCTGTACTAACGTAGGATTACAATCATTCAGCTGTACTAACGTAGGATTACAATCATTCAGCTGTACTAACGAGGATTACAATCATTCAGCTGTAATAACGTAGGATTACAATCATTCAGCTGTACTAACGTAGGATTATAATCATTCAGCTGTACTAAAGTAGGATTACAATCATTCAGCTGTAATAACGTAGGATTACAATCATTCAGCTGTACTAACGAGGATTACAATCATTCAGCTGTAATAACGTAGGATTACAATCATTCAGCTGTACTAACGTAGGATTATAATCATTCAGCTGTACTAAAGTAGGATTACAATCATTCAGCTGTAATAACGTAGGATTACAATCATTCAGCTGTAATAACGTAGGATTACAATCATTCAGCTGTAATAACGTAGGATTACAATCATTCAGCTGTAATAACGTAGGATTACAATCATTCAGCTGTACTAACGTAGGATTACAATCATTCAGCTGGCTGTAATAACGTAGGATTACAATCATTCAGCTGTAATAACGTAGGATTACAATCATTCAGCTGTAATAACGTAGGATTACAATCATTCAGCTGTAATAACGTAGGATTACAATCATTCAGCTGTAATAACGTAGGATTACAATCATTCAGCTGTAATAACGTAGGATTACAATCATTCAGCTGTACTAACGTAGGATTACAATCATTCAGCTGGCTGTAATAACGTAGGATTACAATCATTCAGCTGTAATAACGTAGGATTACAATCATTCAGCTGTAATAACGTAGGATTACAATCATTCAGCTGTAATAACGTAGGATTACAATCATTCAGCTGTAATAACGTAGGATTACAATCATTCAGCTGTACTAACGTAGGATTACAATCATTCAGCTGTACTAACGTAGGATTACAATCATTCAGCTGTACTAACGTAGGATTACAATCATTCAGATGTAATAACGTAGGATTATAATCATTCAGCTGTACTAACGTAGGATTACAATCATTCAGCTGTACTAACGTAGGATTATAATCATTCAGCTGTACTAAAGTAGGATTACAATCATTCAGCTGTAATAACGTAGGATTACAATCATTCAGCTGTACTAACGAGGATTACAATCATTCAGCTGTAATAACGTAGGATTACAATCATTCAGCTGTAATAACGTAGGATTACAATCATTCAGCTGTAATAACGTAGGATTACAATCATTCAGCTGTACTAACGAGGATTACAATCATTCAGCTGTAATAACGTAGGATTACAATCATTCAGCTGTAATAACGTAGGATTACAATCATTCAGCTGTACTAACGTAGGATTACAATCATTCAGCTGTACTAACGTAGGATTACAATCATTCAGCTGTACTAACGTAGGATTACAATCATTCAGCTGTACTAACGTAGGATTACAATCATTCAGCTGTAATAACGTAGGATTATAATCATTCAGCTGTACTAACGTAGGATTACAATCATTCAGCTGTACTAACGTAGGATTATAATCATTCAGCTGTACTAAAGTAGGATTACAATCATTCAGCTGTAATAACGTAGGATTACAATCATTCAGCTGTACTAACGAGGATTACAATCATTCAGCTGTAATAACGTAGGATTACAATCATTCAGCTGTAATAACGTAGGATTACAATCATTCAGCTGTAATAACGTAGGATTACAATCATTCAGCTGTACTAACGAGGATTACAATCATTCAGCTGTAATAACGTAGGATTACAATCATTCAGCTGTAATAACGTAGGATTACAATCATTCAGCTGTACTAACGTAGGATTATAATCATTCAGCTGTACTAAAGTAGGATTACAATCATTCAGCTGTAATAACGTAGGATTACAATCATTCAGCTGTACTAACGTAGGATTACAATCATTCAGCTGTAATAACGTAGGATTACAATCATTCAGCTGTACTAACGTAGGATTATAATCATTCAGCTGTACTAAAGTAGGATTACAATCATTCAGCTGTAATAACGTAGGATTACAATCATTCAGCTGTACTAACGAGGATTACAATCATTCAGCTGTACTAACGAGGATTACAATCATTCAGCTGTAATAACGTAGGATTACAATCATTCAGCTGTACTAACGTAGGATTACAATCATTCAGCTGTACTAACGTAGGATTACAATCATTCAGCTGTACTAACGTAGGATTACAATCATTCAGCTGTACTAACGTAGGATTACAATCATTCAGCTGTAATAACGTAGGATTACAATCATTCAGCTGTACTAACGAGGATTACAATCATTCAGCTGTAATAACGTAGGATTACAATCATTCAGCTGTACTAACGTAGGATTATAATCATTCAGCTGTAATAACGTAGGATTACAATCATTCAGCTGTAATAACGTAGGATTACAATCATTCAGCTGTACTAAAGTAGGATTACAATCATTCAGCTGTAATAACGTAGGATTACAATCATTCAGCTGTACTAACGTAGGATTACAATCATTCAGCTGTACTAACGTAGGATTACAATCATTCAGCTGTAATAACGTAGGATTACAATCATTCAGCTGTACTAACGTAGGATTACAATCATTCAGCTGTAATAACGTAGGATTACAATCATTCAGCTGTAATAACGTAGGATTACAATCATTCAGCTGTAATAACGTAGGATTACAATCATTCAGCTGGCTGTAATAACGTAGGATTACAATCATTCAGCTGTAATAACGTAGGATTACAATCATTCAGCTGTAATAACGTAGGATTACAATCATTCAGCTGTAATAACGTAGGATTACAATCATTCAGCTGTAATAACGTAGGATTACAATCATTCAGCTGTAATAACGTAGGATTACAATCATTCAGCTGTACTAACGTAGGATTACAATCATTCAGCTGTAATAACGTAGGATTACAATCATTCAGCTGTAATAACGTAGGATTACAATCATTCAGCTGTACTAACGTAGGATTACAATCATTCCGCTGTAATAACGTAGGATTACAATCATTCAGCTGTAATAACGTAGGATTACAATCATTCCGCTGTAATAACGTAGGATTACAATCATTCAGCTGTATTAACGTAGGATTACAATCATTCAGCTGTATTAACGTAGGATTACAATCATTCAGCTGTACTAACGTAGGATTACAATCATTCAGCTGTACTAACGTAGGATTACAATCATTCAGATGTAATAACGTAGGATTACAATCATTCAGCTGTAATAACGTAGGATTACAATCATTCAGCTGTACTAACGTAGGATTACAATCATTCAGCTGTAATAACGTAGGATTACAATCATTCAGCTGTAATAACGTAGGATTACAATCATTCAGCTGTAATAACGTAGGATTACAATCATTCAGCTGTACTAACGTAGGATTACAATCATTCAGCTGTACTAACGTAGGATTACAATCATTCAGCTGTACTAACGTAGGATTACAATCATTCAGCTGTAATAACGTAGGATTACAATCATTCAGCTGTATTAACGTAGGATTACAATCATTCAGCTGTAATAACGTAGGATTACAATCATTCAGCTGTAATAACGTAGGGTTACAATCATTCCGCTGTAATAACGTAGGATTACAATCATTCAGCTGTAATAACGTAGGATTACAATCATTCAGCTGTACTAACGTAGGATTACAATCATTCAGCTGTACTAACGTAGGATTACAATCATTCAGCTGTACTAACGTAGGATTACAATCATTCAGCTGTACTAACGTAGGATTACAATCATTCAGCTGTAATAACGTAGGATTACAATCATTCAGCTGTAATAACGTAGGATTACAATCATTCAGCTGTACTAACGTAGGATTACAATCATTCAGCTGTACTAACGTAGGATTACAATCATTCAGCTGTACTAACGTAGGATTACAATCATTCAGCTGTAATAACGTAGGATTACAATCATTCAGCTGTAATAACGTAGGATTACAATCATTCAGCTGTACTAACGTAGGATTACAATCATTCAGCTGTACTAACGTAGGATTACAATCATTCAGCTGTAATAACGTAGGATTACAATCATTCAGCTGTAATAACGTAGGATTACAATCATTCAGCTGTAATAACGTAGGATTACAATCATTCAGCTGTACTAACGTAGGATTACAATCATTCAGCTGTACTAACGTAGGATTACAATCATTCAGCTGTAATAACGTAGGATTACAATCATTCAGCTGTAATAACGTAGGATTACAATCATTCAGCTGTACTAACGTAGGATTACAATCATTCAGCTGTACTAACGTAGGATTACAATCATTCAGCTGTAATAACGTAGGATTACAATCATTCAGCTGTAATAACGTAGGATTACAATCATTCAGCTGTAATAACGTAGGATTACAATCATTCAGCTGTACTAACGTAGGATTACAATCATTCAGCTGTACTAACGTAGGATTACAATCATTCAGCTGGCTGTAATAACGTAGGATTACAATCATTCAGCTGTAATAACGTAGGATTACAATCATTCAGCTGTAATAACGTAGGATTACAATCATTCAGCTGTAATAACGTAGGATTACAATCATTCAGCTGTAATAACGTAGGATTACAATCATTCAGCTGTAAAAACGTAGGATTACAATCATTCAGCTGTACTAACGTAGGATTACAATCATTCAGCTGTAATAACGTAGGATTACAATCATTCAGCTGTACTAACGAGGATTACAATCATTCAGCTGTAATAACGTAGGATTACAATCATTCAGCTGTACTAACGAGGATTACAATCATTCAGCTGTAATAACGTAGGATTACAATCATTCAGCTGTACTAACGTAGGATTACAATCATTCAGCTGTACTAACGTAGGATTACAATCATTCAGCTGTACTAACGAGGATTACAATCATTCAGCTGTAATAACGTAGGATTACAATCATTCAG
Source organism: Nemertoderma westbladi (assembly GCA_032718475.1). Classification (NCBI taxonomy): domain Eukaryota; kingdom Metazoa; phylum Xenacoelomorpha; order Nemertodermatida; family Nemertodermatidae; genus Nemertoderma; species Nemertoderma westbladi. The sequence goes on along the minus strand of JAUCBJ010006222.1, from coordinate 50,884 downwards.
CTGTACTAACGTAGGATTATAATCATTCAGCTGTACTAAAGTAGGATTACAATCATTCAGCTGTAATAACGTAGGATTACAATCATTCAGCTGTACTAACGAGGATTACAATCATTCAGCTGTAATAACGTAGGATTACAATCATTCAGCTGTACTAACGTAGGATTATAATCATTCAGCTGTACTAAAGTAGGATTACAATCATTCAGCTGTAATAACGTAGGATTACAATCATTCAGCTGTAATAACGTAGGATTACAATCATTCAGCTGTAATAACGTAGGATTACAATCATTCAGCTGTAATAACGTAGGATTACAATCATTCAGCTGTACTAACGTAGGATTACAATCATTCAGCTGGCTGTAATAACGTAGGATTACAATCATTCAGCTGTAATAACGTAGGATTACAATCATTCAGCTGTAATAACGTAGGATTACAATCATTCAGCTGTAATAACGTAGGATTACAATCATTCAGCTGTAATAACGTAGGATTACAATCATTCAGCTGTAATAACGTAGGATTACAATCATTCAGCTGTACTAACGTAGGATTACAATCATTCAGCTGGCTGTAATAACGTAGGATTACAATCATTCAGCTGTAATAACGTAGGATTACAATCATTCAGCTGTAATAACGTAGGATTACAATCATTCAGCTGTAATAACGTAGGATTACAATCATTCAGCTGTAATAACGTAGGATTACAATCATTCAGCTGTACTAACGTAGGATTACAATCATTCAGCTGTACTAACGTAGGATTACAATCATTCAGCTGTACTAACGTAGGATTACAATCATTCAGCTGTACTAACGAGGATTACAATCATTCAGCTGTAATAACGTAGGATTACAATCATTCAGCTGTACTAACGTAGGATTATAATCATTCAGCTGTACTAAAGTAGGATTACAATCATTCAGCTGTAATAACGTAGGATTACAATCATTCAGCTGTACTAACGAGGATTACAATCATTCAGCTGTAATAACGTAGGATTACAATCATTCAGCTGTACTAACGTAGGATTATAATCATTCAGCTGTACTAAAGTAGGATTACAATCATTCAGCTGTAATAACGTAGGATTACAATCATTCAGCTGTAATAACGTAGGATTACAATCATTCAGCTGTAATAACGTAGGATTACAATCATTCAGCTGTAATAACGTAGGATTACAATCATTCAGCTGGCTGTAATAACGTAGGATTACAATCATTCAGCTGTAATAACGTAGGATTACAATCATTCAGCTGTAATAACGTAGGATTACAATCATTCAGCTGTAATAACGTAGGATTACAATCATTCAGCTGTAATAACGTAGGATTACAATCATTCAGCTGTAATAACGTAGGATTACAATCATTCAGCTGTACTAACGTAGGATTACAATCATTCAGCTGTAATAACGTAGGATTACAATCATTCAGCTGTAATAACGTAGGATTACAATCATTCAGCTGTAATAACGTAGGATTACAATCATTCAGCTGTACTAACGTAGGATTACAATCATTCAGCTGTACTAACGTAGGATTACAATCATTCAGCTGGCTGTAATAACGTAGGATTACAATCATTCAGCTGTAATAACGTAGGATTACAATCATTCAGCTGTAATAACGTAGGATTACAATCATTCAGCTGTAATAACGTAGGATTACAATCATTCAGCTGTAATAACGTAGGATTACAATCATTCAGCTGTAATAACGTAGGATTACAATCATTCAGCTGTAATAACGTAGGATTACAATCATTCAGCTGTAATAACGTAGGATTACAATCATTCAGCTGTAATAACGTAGGATTACAATCATTCAGCTGTACTAACGAGGATTACAATCATTCAGCTGTACTAACGTAGGATTACAATCATTCAGCTGTACTAACGAGGATTACAATCATTCAGCTGTACTAACGTAGGATTACAATCATTCAGCTGTACTAACGTAGGATTACAATCATTCAGCTGTACTAACGTAGGATTACAATCATTCAGCTGTAATAACGTAGGATTACAATCATTCAGCTGTACTAACGTAGGATTACAATCATTCAGCTGTAATAACGAGGATTACAATCATTCAGCTGTAATAACGTAGGATTACAATCATTCAGCTGTACTAACGTAGGATTATAATCATTCAGCTGTACTAAAGTAGGATTACAATCATTCAGCTGTACTAACGTAGGATTACAATCATTCAGCTGTAATAACGTAGGATTACAATCATTCAGCTGTAATAACGTAGGATTACAATCATTCAGCTGTACTAACGTAGGATTACAATCATTCAGCTGTAATAACGTAGGATTACAATCATTCAGCTGTACTAACGTAGGATTATAATCATTCAGCTGTACTAAAGTAGGATTACAATCATTCAGCTGTACTAACGTAGGATTACAATCATTCAGCTGTACTAACGTAGGATTACAATCATTCAGCTGTAATAACGTAGGATTACAATCATTCAGCTGTACTAACGTAGGATTATAATCATTCAGCTGTACTAAAGTAGGATTACAATCATTCAGCTGTACTAACGTAGGATTACAATCATTCAGCTGTAATAACGTAGGATTACAATCATTCAGCTGTAATAACGTAGGATTACAATCATTCAGCTGTACTAACGTAGGATTACAATCATTCAGCTGTACTAACGAGGATTACAATCATTCAGCTGGCTGTAATAACGTAGGATTACAATCATTCAGCTGTAATAACGTAGGATTACAATCATTCAGCTGTAATAACGTAGGATTACAATCATTCAGCTGTAATAACGTAGGATTACAATCATTCAGCTGTAATAACGTAGGATTACAATCATTCAGCTGTACTAACGAGGATTACAATCATTCAGCTGTAATAACGAGGATTACAATCATTCAGCTGTAATAACGTAGGATTACAATCATTCAGCTGTACTAACGAGGATTACAATCATTCAGCTGTACTAACATAGGATTACAATCATTCAGCTGTAATAACGTAGGATTACAATCATTCAGCTGTACTAACGTAGGATTACAATCATTCAGCTGTACTAACGAGGATTACAATCATTCAGATGTAATAACGTAGGATTACAATCATTCAGCTGTACTAACGTAGGATTATAATCATTCAGCTGTACTAAAGTAGGATTACAATCATTCAGCTGTAATAACGTAGGATTACAATCATTCAGCTGTAATAACGTAGGATTACAATCATTCAGCTGTAATAACGTAGGATTACAATCATTCAGCTGTAATAACGTAGGATTACAATCATTCAGCTGTACTAACGTAGGATTACAATCATTCAGCTGGCTGTAATAACGTAGGATTACAATCATTCAGCTGTAATAACGTAGGATTACAATCATTCAGCTGTACTAACGAGGATTACAATCATTCAGCTGTAATAACGTAGGATTACAATCATTCAGCTGTACTAACGTAGGATTATAATCATTCAGCTGTACTAAAGTAGGATTACAATCATTCAGCTGTACTAACGTAGGATTACAATCATTCAGCTGGCTGTAATAACGTAGGATTACAATCATTCAGCTGTAATAACGTAGGATTACAATCATTCAGCTGTACTAACGAGGATTGCAATCATTCAGCTGTAATAACGTAGGATTACAATCATTCAGCTGTACTAACGTAGGATTATAATCATTCAGCTGTACTAACGTAGGATTACAATCATTCAGCTGGCTGTAATAACGTAGGATTACAATCATTCAGCTGTAATAACGTAGGATTACAATCATTCAGCTGTACTAACGAGGATTACAATCATTCAGCTGTAATAACGTAGGATTACAATCATTCAGCTGTACTAACGTAGGATTACAATCATTCAGCTGTAATAACGTAGGATTACAATCATTCAGCTGTAATAACGTAGGATTACAATCATTCAGCTGTACTAACGTAGGATTACAATCATTCAGCTGGCTGTAATAACGTAGGATTACAATCATTCAGCTGTAATAACGTAGGATTACAATCATTCAGCTGTAATAACGTAGGATTACAATCATTCAGCTGTACTAACGTAGGATTACAATCATTCAGCTGTAATAACGTAGGATTACAATCATTCAGCTGTAATAACGTAGGATTACAATCATTCAGCTGTAATAACGTAGGATTACAATCATTCAGCTGTAATAACGTAGGATTACAATCATTCAGCTGTAATAACGTAGGATTACAATCATTCAGCTGTAATAACGTAGGATTACAATCATTCAGCTGTAATAACGTAGGATTACAATCATTCAGCTGTAATAACGTAGGATTACAATCATTCAGCTGTAATAACGTAGGATTACAATCATTCAGCTGTAATAACGTAGGATTACAATCATTCAGCTGTAATAACGTAGGATTACAATCATTCAGCTGTACTAACGTAGGATTACAATCATTCAGCTGTACTAACGTAGGATTACAATCATTCAGCTGGCTGTAATAACGTAGGATTACAATCATTCAGCTGTAATAACGAGGATTACAATCATTCAGCTGTAATAACGTAGGATTACAATCATTCAGCTGTACTAACGTAGGATTATAATCATTCAGCTGTACTAAAGTAGGATTACAATCATTCAGCTGTAATAACGTAGGATTACAATCATTCAGCTGTACTAACGAGGATTACAATCATTCAGCTGTAATAACGTAGGATTACAATCATTCAGCTGTAATAACGTAGGATTACAATCATTCAGCTGTAATAACGTAGGATTACAATCATTCAGCTGTATTAACGTAGGATTACAATCATTCAGCTGTACTAACGTAGGATTACAATCATTCAGCTGTAATAACGTAGGATTACAATCATTCAGCTGTAATAACGTAGGATTACAATCATTCAGCTGTACTAACGTAGGATTACAATCATTTAGCTGTACTAACGTAGGATTACAATCATTCAGCTGTACTAACGTAGGATTACAATCATTCAGCTGTAATAACGTAGGATTACAATCATTCAGCTGTACTAACGAGGATTACAATCATTCAGCTGTACTAACGTAGGATTACAATCATTCAGCTGTACTGGGATTACAATCATTTAGCTGTACTAACGTAGGATTACAATCATTCAGCTGTACTAACGTAGGATTACAATCATTCAGCTGTAATAACGTAGGATTACAATCATTCAGCTGTACTAACGAGGATTACAATCATTCAGCTGTACTAACGTAGGATTACAATCATTCAGCTGTACTGGGATTACAATCATTCAGCTGTACTAACGTAGGATTACAATCATTCAGCTGTAATAACGTAGGGTTACAATCATTCAGCTGTACTAACGTAGGATTACAATCATTCAGCTGTAATAACGTAGGATTACAATCATTCAGCTGTAATAACGTAGGATTACAATCATTCAGCTGTAATAACGTAGGGTTACAATCATTCAGCTGTACTAACGTAGGATTATAATCATTCAGCTGTACTAAAGTAGGATTACAATCATTCAGCTGTAATAACGTAGGATTACAATCATTCAGCTGTAATAACGTAGGATTACAATCATTCAGCTGTATTAACGTAGGATTACAATCATTCAGCTGTACTAACGTAGGATTACAATCATTCAGCTGTAAAAACGTAGGATTACAATCATTCAGCTGTACTAACGTAGGATTACAATCATTCAGCTGTAATAACGTAGGATTACAATCATTCAGCTGTACTAACGTAGGTTTACAATCATTTGTGTCCGCAGTTGTGACCGCAGCGCTGCAGGGAAGTGCTGGGTTTTGACAACACGATGTTACCTAGGTTGTAACATGCCGTCGTTGATAAGTGATTATTGTATATTATGCCAAGGAGCCCTGGACCCGCGTTCCATCAGGGGATCTGATATATTCCCTTGTAAGAAACCAACAGAACAGCAGGACAGGCTCTACTGCTGCTCAGAATAAACTTACTTTCGGAGGTTGATTCCAGGTGATTTCCATGCCTTAATATTTTACTTAATGCCTCAATATTCTTTCGTATTCGTAAATCTTCAAGAGATTCCGAATCCAAGATCCTATGTGGCAGAAGTCTTCTAACCCATTCCACCACTCGCACTGTAAATATTTATCGCCTGTCCAAATGCCTGTCATTCCACATATGCAAATCCTAAATGATGCCCAAAGTGTAAAAATTGGCTCTAGGGTAACATTTCTATGATTCGGAAAACATTTTGCATTTGATGATACACAGGATAGTCTATCAACACGATCCCATATGATTCAATATTATTCTGTAGATTAGCTTAACTGCAATCTGATTCCAAAATATGACCCAAACAGTCTTAGGTCACCTTTCACATGTTAAGTAACTAGCATTTTTAGTCCTCATTTCTTGAGGTGCGATCTATGTGTGTTGGAGGAGAATGGTATGGATTAGGATAAGCATTCATGGTGCGCCGTCAACGAGGTACGCCGAAGTACGACGAAGTACGACGAGGTACGTCGTCAACGAGGTACGCCGTCAACGAGGTACGCCGTCAACGAGGTACGCCGTCAACGAGGTACGCCGTCAACGAGGTACGCCGTCAACGAGGTACGCCGTCAACGAGGTACGCCGTCAACGAGGTACGCCGTCAACGAGGTACGCCGTCAATGAGGTACGCCGTCAACGAGGTACGCCGTCAACAAGGTACGCCGTCAACGAGGTACGCCGTCAACGAGGTACGCCGTCAACGAGGTACGCCGTCAACGAGGTACGCCGTCAACGAGGTACGCCGTCAACGAGGTACGCCGTCAACGAGGTACGCCGTCAACGAGGTACGCCGTCAACGAGGTACGCCGTCAACGAGGTACGCCGTCAATGAGGTACGCCGTCAACGAGGTACGCCGTCAACGAGGTACGCCGTCAACGAGGTACGTCGTCAACGAGGTACGCCGTCAACGAGGTACGCCGTCAACGAGGTACACCGTCAACGAGGTACGCCATCAACGAGGTACGCCATCAACGAGGTACGCTGTCAACGAGGTACGCTGTCAACGAGGTACGCTGTCAACGAGGTACGCCGTCAACGAGGTACGCCATAAACGAGGTACGTCGTCAACGAGGTACGCCGTCAACGAGGTACGCCGTCAACGAGGTACGCCGTCAACACAAACTGACTTTATGTGTCTTAACAGGAGCTGGAGCAGCTTCTACTTCAGAAAACGTAACATTTCGCGTTTGTGGGTGCCTTTTGAGCACTGCGGAAAACACACGTTTGGTGCAAAATGCAGTTTAAAATGTCAGACACTTAGCAACGTCGTAATCACGTCGGCACAAGGCAATAATGATACAACCACCACAACAGCAATCTGACACGCAATTATATGTGCATTCTAGGCACACACAGTACAATATATAAAGGTTACAATAATTTATATTAATAAATAATTGGTCTGACAGAAAATCAATGTGGAGTGGTATAATACCAACCAGCACCAACACAAGCACCCCTTCCTACTAAAAATGTGCATTTGATACCAGCCGTCGCATATGTGGTTTCGGTAAAGTAACAAAGCACAAACGACTTCTGTTAATAAATCATTGCTATACCTATTTTCTTTAATAATGCAGGAACGGCATAATATAGGGCAATATATGACTCATACATTGCAGTTGGCTTTTTATTATTCCGACTAGGTTTGTGATTGACGTAATGAAAATGCAAATTATATAATGAGTCCAACCATGGCCTAGTTGAATGCGCCCATGTGATTTAGCGGGCCATGGTCCCACTAAACTCACAAAAGAACCAAATATACCCAAAGGAACCCAATGGAACCCAAAATAACCAAATGTAACCAATGGAACCCAAATGAACCACATATACCCAAAGGGCAAAGGAACCCAAAATATCCAAATGTAACCAATGGAACCCAAATGTAACCAATGGAACCCAAATGAACCACATATACCCAAAGGAACCCAATGGAACCCAAAAGAACATAATTTCTTATGACCCCTCTTTCGTGCAGATTTTCTCCCCTTGTCCTTGAATTCAATCTACTACTTAACCTGACTGAATACTAATTAAAAAAAGAAAACTAAACCTATCTAAACTCAAACCCACAGTAGTGGAAAATATTATGCTTTAATGAATTCATTTGGGCTATAATTTGAGTTATTCAGTGATTTTACATGAAGCAATTATAGATATGCATTACACGCCTAATGAGATTCAATCTATTCAATTTAGACTCAATTTAGACTCAATAATAAACAATAAAGACTAAACAAGAGGGAGGGGCGGATGTGTTGGACTTCAGAGACGATACCAATTCCCTTCCATTTAAGACTGAGTCAAGAAAGGGCGCTTTTCCGAGGATGGATATTTTCCATTGGACGAGGAAAGGAGCGAAACCAAAGTGCCACTACTACTACAGCCAGATGCCTGTCTTTCTTTTTTGTAATAATAATTCTATAGTTACGGAAGCTAATAATGAATAACTACTACTACTAGGATCGGCATGCTGCATTGCAGCTGCATTTTTAAGAATGTTGTGCCGGCTTATCGACAAAATTGCACCGCCACAACTCCCTATCACCCATGACATTTGCTAGATCATCCGCATCTCCAAGGCCAGTGTCCTTTAAGATGCGTCTCAAGAAAGTCATGGGCTGTCCACCATGCTTATTCACTCCATGAGGCTGCCAAAGTACAAGATTATGCACTGGCTGGTCCTCACGGCGAAAGCAATGTCCTGCAAAGCGGAGGCGATTTTGTTCTAGTGTCAAGCTTGGGGGAACCAATGAGACACCTCCAATGTTATATAGTGTCTGGTTGGAGATGTGTGCATTGAACTTGACACAATGAACCCGGCGTAGCATTCTTGTGAATGTGCCATCCAGAGATTTGGTGTCCTCAGCAGTTAGAGCCCAGCATGGACTCCCGTAGAGGAGTACTGGAACTACTGCTGCTCTAAATAACCGGACCTTAAGTTTCCGATTAATTCTCGGTGACTTCCAAATCCTGGAAAGCCTATTCAAGGCTGCCCATGCCTTTCCCATACGTATTCGAAGGACCTCACCTGACTTCCGGATCCATGATCCCAGGTAACAGAAGTCATCCACATGCTCAAGCATACCATCTTTTGAGCTTATGCTCATCCGATCAGAGACTTGCTGAGGACTTTCAAAGTTAACTGTCAAAATTTTGGTCTTTCTGGAGTTAATAAAAAGACCAACACTAGAAGCAGCATGTTCTAATGAGCTGAGGAGCCGTTGGGCTCCCTCTAGTGATTCTGAGAGTACTCCTAAGTCATCAGCAAAGTCTAGATCAGTTAGGTACTTGGCAGGATTTCCTCGACTTCTGGAGCCAGTAGGTGGAGTTATCATCACCCCATCATCATTATGATGATCTAAGGACATGCGTAGAACATAGTCAACAACAATTATGAACAAGAATGGTGCAAGTGTGTCTCCCTGGAGGACGCCCCATAACACTTCAAATGGTTCTGTGTCACCGTCAACAGTAGACACAAATGTTGTCGAACCATCGTATACTGATCTGATTGCTGCAATAATTTCATCAGGAATCCCATATAATGAAAGTATGCTGAACATACGTGAGCGAGAGACTGAATCAAAGGACTTGAAGAAGTCAACAAAGATAACAGCCAGATGCCTGTCTTTCTTTTTTGATAACTCTTCAATTATCCTTCTAAGTGCCAAAATGGGCTCCATGGTCCCACGACCTTTACGGAACCCATTCTGATTTCCACGGAGCAGTCTCTCAATGGGATCCCTGATGCGATTTAATAGAATTCTATTGTATAGCTTTGCAGCAATCGAGATCAATGAAATTCCCCGAAAAGAACCATAGAGTGTTAGGTTGCCCTTCTTGGGAACTGGCACCAACTTATTTGTTTTCATTTCTTGTGGGACTCTTGTTGTGGTACATGGCTACTATGATGGGATAGATGAGCTTTAAACACTCAGGTATTTTAAAGACCTCAGGGGGAACACCATCTACTCCACTGGCACGATTGGTCTTAATGCTCTTTGCAGCAGCCTTCACTTCTGCAAAGGAGATATCACCAAATGGGAATATCTGGGAGTACAGACTCAGACACTTTTACTTCTATAAAGTTATCAGGCAATACCCTGTCATTATTGAGGAGCTTTTCAAAGTGGGCCTTCCAACCATTGAGGCGATCGGCTGGTGATTCAGCCTTAACCTTGGTGGTTGGTTGGCTTTTTCGACCAGCAAGCAAGTTGATCGATCTCCATGCCTGGGATGATTGCCTGCTGTCGTCAGCATCATTGATGGCATCAACCTGTTGGTTTATTAGCTCCTGTAAATTAACAGAGTACTGCCTGTTCAGGGACCTAGATGCAGCCTTAACTGCATTCTTGGCCGCTGTAGTCTGTTTGAGTCGGGACTCTTTCTGCGCCTTGTAGAGGTCATTTCGGCACTTCTGAATTTTGTTGTCAGTCCAGGGGGCCCGTTTCCTGTTTCGAGGGTATACAGGAACTGTTTCTGCAGCTGCTAACTTAACTGCCTCTGTGAAGGCAGTATAGCCCTCACAGTGATCTGCCGCCTCAGAGGCAAGAACCTCATACCTGTTGCTCAGCTGTAGTGTGAAGCTGGATCTCACACTTGGCTGTTGCAACAGAGAGGACCAGTCATGCCGCGGCAAGGCAGATTTCGTTGTTCTGCTAGCACGCAGACTAAGTCTTACCTTGGCCACAATAAGGCGGTGATCACTGGAGAAGGGTCGTAGTGTAAATGCATTACAGTCTTGTATAGAGCTCCTGTATTTCCTACGAAACAGGATATGGTCTATCTGGGACTTGTGACCACTGGGTCCACTATGAGTCCATAGCTTTCCAGTTCGCTTCTTGAACTGGGTTCCAGCCGAAAACAATCCATTTCCAGAGATAAAATCCTGAAGATGGACGGAATTTCGGTTAACACTATTGCTATAGACCCAGGGCGATGTAGGTGATTGATGCAGACTTGCATTAAAGTCTCCCAGGAATGTTAAGAATGCATGCTGATCCACTCCATCAGTAGCTGCTTGTAGATTCTGGTAGAAATTTTCCACCTCCTCTACAGGGGCAACACTAGTTGGAGAGTAGCACACAATCAGAACCACCTTAGGAAACTTCTTAGCCAGTCTTCCAGAACATGAGAAGTGGCAACGGATGATGCGGTTAGAGATTTGGTCTATTTTGTCCAATGCTGCATGTGCAGTTGGATTCATCAATAGACCAATTCCACCATTGCCACTATCATCTGCTGAAGCGAGGGCGAGTCGCCAACCGCCCCCATGTCCTTAATCAGAACCTCATCAGTCTGTCCAGTCTGCATTCGGTGCTCTTGAACACCCACTGCACTAAGAGAAAGCTTATCTGCCAAGGCAGTCAGCTCACCTTGTCGCATTGGGGACCCGAGTGTTAGGGTGTTTACTGAGGCTAGTCTAGTGACTTGCCTCAGATTCACCAATGGCTTTGTTGGTCGCGGTGGAACATGAGAGTAGCCTCCAACTCCAGAATCCCTCTCCCCCTCACAATCTGGCCTCCCTGGTGACCCAGGGTTTGGGCCAGAAAGGTCATCAGGAAAGGGACTCAAAGAATTGTTTGCCGCTCTCTCTCCAGTAGGGGGTGAGACAGGCAGCCGGTCAGGAGATAACTGACGCCTGTGAGGCCGATTGTGTCCAGTCATTCCACTGGCCTCTAGTGGCTGGACCTCCGCATTACTAATGTAATCCATAGTGGGGGTGCCAAAGTGCCAAAATCAATAGAAAACATCGAAACTGTAACCAACGCAACGGAGGGACAAAATGAGACAATATTGGCATTACGACAATAATGGGAGATATCAAAGATATATCCATATCCAATATTAATATTGTCTAAAAAAAACTTAAGGAATCCCCAATGGGTTCTGCTGAGACCGCATGGAAACTGTATCGAGAAAGAGTTGTTACCACAAAACTTTATACTGTACCGCCCGTACTGGTAAACTTTGTGCTGTACCGTCCGTATTGGTAAACTTTGTGCTGTCCGGATCATGGATCCGGATGTCAGATCCGGACCTTCGAATACGTAAGGGAAAGGCATGGGCAGCCTTGAATAGGCTTTCCAGGATTTGGAAGTCACCGAGAATTAATCGGAAACTTAAGGTCGGATTATTTAGAGCAGCAGTAGTTCCAGTACTCCTCTATGGGAGTCCATGCTGGGCTCTAACTGCTGAGGACACCAAATCTCTGGATGGCACATTCACAAGAATGCTACGCCGGGTTCATTGTGTCAAGTACAATGCACACATCTCTAAACCAGGCACTATATAACATTGGAGGTGTCTCATTGGTTCCCCCAAGCTTGACACTAGAACAAAATCGCCCCCGCTTTGCAGGACATTGCTTTCGCCGTGAGGAACAGCCAGTGCATAATCGTGTACTTTGGCAGCCTCATGGAGTGAATAAGCATGGTGGATAGCCCATGACTTTCTTGAGACGCATCTTAAAGGACACTGGCCTTGAAAATGCGGATGATCTAGCAAATGTCATGGATGATAGGGAGTTGTGGCGGCGCAATTTTGTCGACAAGCCGGCACAGCATTCTTAAAAATGCAGCTGCAATGCAGCATACCGATCCTAGTAGTTGTGCTGTACCGTCCAGTACTGGTAAACTTTGTGCTGTACCGTCCGTACTGGTAAACTTTGTGCTGTACCGTCCGTACTGGTAAACGTTGTGCTGTACCGTCCGTACTGGTAAACTTTGTGCTGTACCGTCCGTACTGGTAAACTTTGCGCTGTACCGTCCGTACTGGTAAACTTTGTTCTGTACCGTCCATACTGGTAAACTATGTGCTGTACCGTCCGTACTGGTAAACTTTGTGCTATACCTCCGTAAACTTTATGCTGTACCGTCCGTACTGGTAAACTTTGTGATGTACCGTCCGTACTGGTAAACTTTGTGCTGTACCGTCCGTACTGGTAAACTTTGTGCTGTACCGTCCGTACTAGTAAACTTTGTGCTGTACCGTCCGTACTAGTAAACTTTGTGCTGTACCGTCCATACTGGTAAACTTTGTGCTGTACCGTCCGTACTGGTAAACTTTGTGCTGTACCGTCCGTACTGGTAAACTTTGTGCTGTACCGTCCGTACTGAGTAAACTTTGTGCTGTACCGTCCGTACTGGTAAACTTTGTGATGTACCGTCCGTACTAGTAAACTTTGTGCTGTACCTTCCGTACTGGTAAACTTTGTGCTGTACCGTCCGTACTGGTAAACTTTGTGATGTACCGTCCGTACTAGTAAACTTTGTGCTGTACCTTCCGTACTGGTAAACTTTGTGATGTACCGTCCGTACTAGTAAACTTTGTGCTGTACCGTCCGTACTAGTAAACTTTGTGCTGTACCGTCAGTACTGGTAAACTTTGTGCTGTAACGTCAGTACTGGTAAACTTTGTGCTGTACCGTCAGTACTGGTAAACTTTGTACGGTACCGTCCGTACTAGTAAACTTTGTGCTGTACCGTCAGTACTAGTAAACTTTGTGCTGTACCGTCAGTACTGGTAAACTTTGTGACGGTACCGTCCGTACTAGTAAACTTTGTGCTGTACCGTCCGTACTGGTAAACTTTGTGCTGTACCGTCCGTACTGGTAAACTTTGTGCTGTACCGTCCGTACTGGTAAACTTTGTGCTGTACCGTCCGTACTAGTAAACTTTGTGCTGTACCGTCCGTACTGGTAAACTTTGTGCTGTACCGTCCGTACTGGTAAACTTTGTGCTGTACCGTCCGTACTAGTAAACTTTGTGCTGTACCGTCCGTACTAGTAAACTTTGTGCTGTACCGTCCGTACTGGTAAACTTTGTGATGTACCGTCCGTACTGGTAAACTTTGTGCTGTACCGTCCGTACTAGTAAACTTTGTGCTGTACCGTCAGTACTGGTAAACTTTGTGCTGTACCGTCCGTACTGGTAAACTTTGTGCTGTACCGTCAGTACTGGTAAACTTTGTGCTGTACCGTCCGTACTAGTAAACTTTGTGCTGTACCGTCCGTACTGGTAAACTTTGTGCTGTACCGTCCGTACTAGTAAACTTTGTGCTGTACCGTCCGTACTGGTAAACTTTGTGCTGTACCGTCCGTACTAGTAAACTTTGTGCTGTACCTTCCGTACTGAGTAAACTTTGTGCTGTACCGTCCGTACTGGTAAACTTTGTGCTGTACCGTCCGTACTAGTAAACTTTGTGCTGTACCGTCCGTACTGGTAAACTTTGTGCTGTACCGTCCGTACTGGTAAACTTTGTGCTGTACCGTCCGTACTGGTAAACTTTGTGCTGTACCGTCCGTACTGGTAAACTTTGTGCTGTACCGTCCGTACTGGTAAACTTTGTGCTGTACCGTCCGTACTGGTAAACTTTGTGATGTACCGTCCGTACTGGTAAACTTTGTGCTGTACCTCCGTACTGGTAAACTTTGTGCTGTACCGTCCGTACTGGTAAACTTTGTGCTGTACCGTCCGTACTGGTAAACTTTGTGCTGTACCGTCCGTACTGGTAAACTTTGTGCTGTACCGTCCGTACTAGTAAACTTTGTGCTGTACCGTCCGTACTGGTAAACTTTGTGCTGTACCGTCCGTACTGGTAAACTTTGTGCTGTACCGTCCGTACTAGTAAACTTTGTGCTGTACCGTCCGTACTGGTAAACTTTGTGCTGTACCGTCCGTACTAGTAAACTTTGTGCTGTACCGTCCGTACTAGTAAACTTTGTGCTGTACCGTCCGTACTAGTAAACTTTGTGCTGTACCGTCAGTACTAGTAAACTTTGTGATGTACCGTCCGTACTAGTAAACTTTGTGCTGTACCGTCCGTACTGGTAAACTTTGTGATGTACCGTCCGTACTAGTAAACTTTGTGCTGTACCGTCCGTACTGGTAAACTTTGTGCTGTACCGTCCGTACTGGTAAACTTTGTGCTGTACCGTCCGTACTGGTAAACTTTGTGCTGTACCGTCCGTACTGGTAAACTTTGTGCTGTACCGTCCGTACTGGTAAACTTTGTGCTGTACCGTCAGTACTAGTAAACTTTGTGCTGTACCGTCCGTACTGGTAAACTTTGTGCTGTACCGTCCG
This sequence comes from Nemertoderma westbladi, assembly GCA_032718475.1. NCBI lineage: Eukaryota > Metazoa > Xenacoelomorpha > Nemertodermatida > Nemertodermatidae > Nemertoderma > Nemertoderma westbladi. The sequence continues at coordinate 35,745 of JAUCBJ010006222.1, read as the reverse complement.
TACTAGTAAACTTTGTGCTGTACCGTCCGTACTGGTAAACTTTGTGCTGTACCGTCCGTACTGGTAAACTTTGTGCTGTACCGTCCGTACTGGTAAACTTTGTGCTGTACCGTCCGTACTAGTAAACTTTGTGCTGTACCGTCCGTACTGGTAAACTTTGTGCTGTACCGTCCGTACTGGTAAACTTTGTGCTGTACCGTCCGTACTGGTAAACTTTGTGCTGTACCGTCCGTACTGGTAAACTTTGTGCTGTACCGTCCGTACTGGTAAACTTTGTGCTGTACCGTCCGTACTGGTAAACTTTGTGCTGTACCGTCCGTACTGGTAAACTTTGTGCTGTACCGTCCGTACTGGTAAACTTTGTGCTGTACCGTCCGTACTGGTAAACTTTGTGCTGTACCGTCAGTACTGGTAAACTTTGTGCTGTACCGTCCGTACTAGTAAACTTTGTGCTGTACCTTCCGTACTGGTAAACTTTGTGCTGTACCGTCCGTACTAGTAAACTTTGTGCTGTACCGTCCGTACTGGTAAACTTTGTGCTGTACCGTCCGTACTGGTAAACTTTGTGCTGTACCGTCCGTACTGTAAACTTTGTGCTGTACCGTCCGTACTAGTAAACTTTGTGCTGTACCTTCCGTACTGGTAAACTTTGTGCTGTACCGTCCGTACTGGTAAACTTTGTGATGTACCGTCCGTACTAGTAAACTTTGTGCTGTACCGTCCGTACTGGTAAACTTTGTGATGTACCGTCCGTACTAGTAAACTTTGTGCTGTACCTTCCGTACTGGTAAACTTTGTGCTGTACCGTCCGTACTGGTAAACTTTGTGATGTACCGTCCGTACTGGTAAACTTTGTGATGTACCGTCCGTACTATTAAACTTTGTGCTGTACCTTCCGTACTGGTAAACTTTGTGCTGTACCGTCCGTACTGGTAAACTTTGTGATGTACCGTCCGTACTAGTAAACTTTGTGCTGTACCTTCCGTACTGGTAAACTTTGTGCTGTACCGTCCGTACTGGTAAACTTTGTGATGTACCGTCCGTACTAGTAAACTTTGTGCTGTACCGTCCATACTGGTAAACTTTGTGCTGTACCGTCCGTACTAGTAAACGTTGTGCTGTACCTTCCGTACTAGTAAACTTTGTGCTGTACCGTCCGTACTAGTAAACTTTGTGCTGTACCGTCAGTACTAGTAAACTTTGTGCTGTACCGTCCGTACTAGTAAACTTTGTGCTGTACCGTCAGTACTAGTAAACTTTGTGATGTACCGTCCGTACTAGTAAACTTTGTGCTGTACCTTCCGTACTGGTAAACTTTGTGATGTACCGTCCGTACTAGTAAACTTTGTGCTGTACCGTCCGTACTAGTAAACTTTGTGCTGTACCGTCAGTACTGGTAAACTTTGTGCTGTAACGTCAGTACTGGTAAACTTTGTGCTGTACCGTCAGTACTGGTAAACTTTGTACGGTACCGTCCGTACTAGTAAACTTTGTGCTGTACCGTCAGTACTAGTAAACTTTGTGCTGTACCGTCAGTACTGGTAAACTTTGTACGGTACCGTCCGTACTAGTAAACTTTGTGCTGTACCGTCCGTACTAGTAAACTTTGTGCTGTACCTTCCGTACTGGTAAACTTTGTGCTGTACCGTCCGTACTGGTAAACTTTGTGATGTACCGTCCGTACTAGTAAACTTTGTGCTGTACCTTCCGTACTGGTAAACTTTGTGCTGTACCGTCCGTACTGGTAAACTTTGTGATGTACCGTCCGTACTAGTAAACTTTGTGCTGTACCTTCCGTACTGGTAAACTTTGTGCTGTACCGTCCGTACTGGTAAACTTTGTGATGTACCGTCCGTACTGGTAAACTTTGTGATGTACCGTCCGTACTATTAAACTTTGTGCTGTACCTTCCGTACTGGTAAACTTTGTGCTGTACCGTCCGTACTGGTAAACTTTGTGATGTACCGTCCGTACTAGTAAACTTTGTGCTGTACCTTCCGTACTGGTAAACTTTGTGCTGTACCGTCCGTACTGGTAAACTTTGTGATGTACCGTCCGTACTAGTAAACTTTGTGCTGTACCGTCCATACTGGTAAACTTTGTGCTGTACCGTCCGTACTAGTAAACGTTGTGCTGTACCTTCCGTACTAGTAAACTTTGTGCTGTACCGTCCGTACTAGTAAACTTTGTGCTGTACCGTCAGTACTAGTAAACTTTGTGCTGTACCGTCCGTACTAGTAAACTTTGTGCTGTACCGTCAGTACTAGTAAACTTTGTGATGTACCGTCCGTACTAGTAAACTTTGTGCTGTACCTTCCGTACTGGTAAACTTTGTGATGTACCGTCCGTACTAGTAAACTTTGTGCTGTACCGTCCGTACTAGTAAACTTTGTGCTGTACCGTCAGTACTGGTAAACTTTGTGCTGTAACGTCAGTACTGGTAAACTTTGTGCTGTACCGTCAGTACTGGTAAACTTTGTACGGTACCGTCCGTACTAGTAAACTTTGTGCTGTACCGTCAGTACTAGTAAACTTTGTGCTGTACCGTCAGTACTGGTAAACTTTGTACGGTACCGTCCGTACTAGTAAACTTTGTGCTGTACCGTCCGTACTGGTAAACTTTGTGCTGTACCGTCCGTACTGGTAAACTTTGTGCTGTACCGTCCGTACTGGTAAACTTTGTGCTGTACCGTCCGTACTAGTAAACTTTGTGCTGTACCGTCCGTACTGGTAAACTTTGTGCTGTACCGTCCGTACTGGTAAACTTTGTGCTGTACCGTCCGTACTAGTAAACTTTGTGCTGTACCGTCCGTACTGGTAAACTTTGTGCTGTACCGTCCGTACTGGTAAACTTTGTGCTGTACCGTCCGTACTGGTAAACTTTGTGCTGTACCGTCCGTACTGGTAAACTTTGTGCTGTACCGTCCGTACTGGTAAACTTTGTGCTGTTATTATCGATTTGTGTTTCTATTTAATAATATAACTTATATGTAATAAGATTGCAATTAAAACAATGATTATAGGTGGGAGGGACGTGCGTGTTTTTATTATTAGTCTCACTACACGATAAATACGGATAATAGGACGTAATGCACAACATTAAATACCGGATTAGTTAAAATACCAACACTTAAGTGAATATTATGGTTTACATCACTTTTACAAATATTTGCACAACACAACCTATCTGAACCATTTAAAATTTTAGATCAAACTTTTTATTCATTTGAAATTCATATTTAAATGCATTTCACAATTTGTAACCATAAAAGCTCCAATGAAATAAACTCTTAATTTTTCTAATGTCCTTTAGCATTTTTGTTCAATTTGCACTCATGTTTAGCGATAGGTTTCTTGGGCGTTTTAAGGCGTCAAATCTTATCAGTACCCTGAGGTTGGCCATCAGGCATCCGTTTACTTCCTATTGTAAGAGCTACCCGTCAACACGCCAGTGCACTTGGCTACACACGAATGACAGACAGACTATTTAAGCAAACAAACGTACACTCTGACACTTGAACCGTGTGTTAAAGGAATGTATCCCTAGACCATAGTAGTCAATGTTTAGTTTTAGCATACGCAACGCATGCAACCCTGTATAAAGCATTATCCCAATGTTCTAAACTGCCTAGGGTAATGATGTCACCTGCTAAAACCTGTATAAAATTACCCTTAAATGATTTCATCCACTTTTCCCCATTCCTTACACCGTTCGGTACAATTTGTTTATAACTGCCATCTAAGTGAAAAAATCCTTACACTAGTTCGACCCCTCTCTCCATTCCTTGCTTGATTTCAAAGTCAAGAAAAAAAACACTTCATTAATATATTTACAATTATTCAAGATGTGTTCCTACTAGTGTAAGTGTAAGGATTTGTAATAAAGGGGGGGGGGGGGGGGGGGGTAGGGGTGGAGTTGAGGGGTGAGTGCGGGTGGGTGGGCGGGTGGGACGGTGACACAGAACCATTTGAAGTGTTATGGGGCGTCCTCCAGGGAGACACACTTGCACCATTCTTGTTCCTTATTGAGGTTGACTATGTTCTACGCATGTCCTTAGATCATCATAATGATGATGGGGTGATGATAACTCCACCTACTGGCTCCAGAAGTCGAGGAAATCCTGCCAAGTACCTAACTGATCTAGACTTTGCTGATGACTTAGGAGTACTCTCAGAATCATTAGAGGGAGCCCAACGGCTCCTCAGCTCATTAGAACATGCTGCTTCTAGTGTTGGTCTTTTTATTAACTCCAGAAAGACCAAAATTCTGACCGTTAACTTTGAAAGTCCTCAGCAAGTCTCTGATAGGATGAGCATAAGCTCAAAGGATGGTATGCTTGAGCATGTGGACGACTTCTGTTACCTGGGATCATGGATCCGGAAGTCAGGTGAGGACCTTCGAATACGAAATGGAAAGGCATGGGCAGCCTTGAATAGGCTTTCCAGGATTTGGAAGTAATCGGAAACTTAAGGTCCGATTATTTAGAGCAGCAGTAGTTCCAGTACTCCTCTACGGGAGTCCATGCTGGGCTCTAACTGCTGAGGACACCAAATCTCTGGATGGCACATTCACAAGAATGCTACGCCGGGTTCATTGTGTCAAGTACAATGCACACATCTCCAACCAGACACTATATAACATTGGAGGTGTCTCATTGGTTCCCCCAAGCTTGACACTAGAACAAATTCGCCTCCGCTTTGCAGGACATTGCTTTCGCCGTGAGGACCAGCCAGTGCATAATCTTGTACTTTGGCAGCCTCATGGAGTGAATAAGCACGGTGGACAGCCCATGACTTTCTTGAGACGCATCTTAAAGGACACTGGCCTTAAAGATGCGGATGATCTAGCAAATGTCATGGGTGATAGGGAGTTGTGGCGGTGCAATTTTGTTGACAAGCCGGCACAGCATTCTTAAAAATGCAGCTGCAATGCAGCATGCCGATCCTAGTAGCGGGTGGGTTGTGGGGGCTTGTCGAATTTGGGCACAAAAAATTTAAATTTTTAAAAACATCCTATTTAAATCAGAATCAAACAGGTTTTTACCATATCTTGTTTCACTTTCGAGATATCTTGTGTGAATTAGTGGCCGTCTCATGACCTACTATAGATACGACCCGCCAAGATGCTGCAAAGCCCCTAAATTTAGTGGGGCAGTTATTTCTCTTAGATATAACCCCTGAAACAATATGCCAGGCGCGTCGAAAGTACTTGTCCCTAACTACAATTATATCCTCTTTCAGATGAGACAAATATAAAGTTAATAGCTCCAGTAGTTTTCGAGATATGAGGCATTCCTGCATCCCATACCATATCAACACCTTTCGGGATTGATAATATTACACAAAATGGCGGGTCGTATCTATAGTTGGTCATGGCTGTCTCCCAATTACCGCGAATTTTATATACATACCGGTATTTGTTTGTAGAAGGTTGGTGATTGCTTTCAATTTCTGTGATTTTTTAAGCCTATTAGTGCCAAATTGTTGTTTTGAAATAACGAGTTATATATTTTAATAATAATGCATGTACTTGATTAATATTGGCCATTCAGATCACTCAGCACAATACTGTGACTCTATCATAAATAATGAGTAGTTTAGCCCACCCATGAATGACATTGTTTTTCTATCAGAGCTATATTTATGACTCCAGACTAATCGAGTAGGCCTAATCAAGGAGCACGGATTAGATTAAATTATTAATAACAATTTATATTTATAATTCTTTGTGGATTATTCCATGATAAAAATTACTCAATATATGATATTTTAGACACTTTATTAGAGACTACCCGCACTTCACCTTCACACAAGATATCTCAAGAACGAAACATGTTATGGAAATGGAAAAATATGCAGTGATCACGACATGCATTTAATGCATGCATGCAAATTCATGACACTGTAGGTAAACGATAAATTATCAATGTAGGTAAGACATAGGTCACCATTTCTTCTAAAAGCCATTCTCTCCAAGGTAAGATTCTCATTCTCATAGTTTGCTGAGGGTGAGATTGTCGCTTACCAAATGTGCAAGTTCGATCTTACTTCCTCTTTCCTGTGCAGACGATCATTTGCATATTTATGTAATGTGACTCATTTATGTAAATGTTGGGCATGTTTTCCTAAATATAATCCATATTATTGCAATTAAGACATGTCATGTCATGACGATGACATGTTGTACAATAAATTTAAAATGTAATGGTGTCACTGTAAAACGTGGTAAAACACCTAAACCCAATTACTACACTTGTAGGCAGATTATTAGTAATGAAGTAGGTGACAGAGGCGGGTTGAAAGGAACCAAAACAATAAACGAGAGATAGCTTTAATTGAGAATCAACAGTTTGAGGATCAACAGTCAGATGTATTGGCTTACCGGCCGGACGGTACATGTATGTGTGTGTGTATGTGTGTGTAGGCGTGTGTAGGCGTGTGTAGGCGTCTTCAACCCCCGCTGTGTATAAACCCACCCAATATAGTAAACGCTTCCGAGTTAAAATACCAATACAACTATAATATCAGATATAAAATTAATCAAAATTTATAAAACATTTAGAATTAGCAAGTCAATGTTCACCAACGAATTTAAACTGCAATCATATTTAAGTATACCAATTTAGTGTAATAATACAAATAAGCACAATAATATTGCTAGTAATGCAATACAATCGATTACTATCTATACCGGTGTATACAATTTGAGATAGTAATCGTTGTTGTATTTATGGAGGCACTAAAGGGAGATGATCCGAGCTAGCAACCGTGGGCCGCGAGCTAGCAACCGTGGGGCCACGAGCTAGCTACCGTGGGGCCACGAGCTAGCAACCGTGGGCCGCGAGCCAGCAACCGTGGGGCCACGAGCTAGCTACCGTGGGGCCACGAGCTAGCAACCGTGGGGCCACGAGCTAGCAACCGTGGGCCGCGAGCTAGCAACCGTGGGCCACGAGCTAGCAACCGTGGGCCGCGAGCTAGCAACCGTGGGCCACGAGGTAGCAACCGTGGGCCACGAGCTAGCTACATGGGCCACGAGCTAGCAACATGGGCCACGAGCTAACAACCGTGGGCCGCGAGCTGGCAACCGTGGGCCGCGAGCTAGCTACCGTGGGCCACGAGCTAGCAACCGTGGGCCGCGAGCTAGCAACCGTGGGCCACGAGCGAGCAACCGTGGGCCACGAGCTAGCAACCGTGGGCCGCGAGCTAGCAACCGTGGGCCACGAGCGAGCAACCGTGGGCCACGAGCTAGCTACATGGGCCACGAGCTAACAACCGTGGGCCGCGAGCTGGCAACCGTGGGCCGCGAGCTAGCTACCGTGGGCCACGAGCTAGCAACCGTGGGCCACGAGCTAGCTACATGGGCCACGAGCTAACAACCGTGGGCCGCGAGCTGGCAACCGTGGGCCGCGAGCTAGCTACCGTGGGCCACGAGCTAGCAACCGTGGTGGGCCGCGAGCTAGCAACCGTGGGCCGCGAGCTAGCAACCGTGGGCCACGAGCTAGCAACCGTGGGCCGAGAGATAGCAACCGTGGGGCCACGAGCTAGCAACCGTGGGCCGCGAGCTAGCAACCGTGGGGCCACGAGCTAGCAACCGTGGGCCGCGAGCTAACAACCGTGGGCCGCGAGCTAGCAACCGTGGGCCGCGAGCTAGCAACCGTGGGCCGCGAGCTAGCAACCGTGGGCCGCGAGCTAGCAACCGTGGGGCCACGAGCTAGCAACCGTGGGCCGAGAGATAGCAACCGTGGGGCCACGAGCTAGCAACCGTGGGCCACGAGCTAGCAACCGTGGGCCGCGAGCTAGCAACCGTGGGCCGCGAGCTAGCAACCGTGGGCCACGAGCTAGCTACCTGGCCCCCGAACTAGCTAACATGGGCCACGAGCTACCATGGGGCCCGAGCTAGTTATCACAGGCACCGATCTACCATGGGGCCCGAGCTAGCTACCATGGGCCCCGCGCTAGCTGCCACAGGACACATGGAAGCTACCTCGGGCTACGAGCAAGCTACCTGGGCCCCGAACTAGCTAAATGGGCCACGAGCTAGAAACAGCTATCAAATCAAAACCATGAATAAATTTGATTAAGTATGATGTTTAAATTCACTGCCATTCATTTTATATAAGTAATACCATGTGTGTTGGAAACCACGATTTCATGGTTGCGACTTTATCCTATATTTTTACCATTTTCCGCTTTTACATAGCTGTTAATATTGTATCTATCCCAGCCTTTAGTTTCAGTGTTACTTAGGTGGGTTTACTCTCTATGGAAAAAGTCAATCAATACAATTAATTAGAGTCCGTCAAATGAAAACAGTTTTTACACTAAAGGAGTAACAATGACACGACGCAAAATAAATTATTAATTCATTTCATTCCCAAAACCATCTCATGTATTTCCACTGTTATCCAAGTTATGATGCATGTGGAGTGACTGGAGTGTTGTACTATACTACAAACAAACACACTGAATTGAAAAACCCAACAACTTAGAATTATAAAAATGAATTATTGGTTTTGATTGCCTTTGCTAGTCCGGGGCCATGGTAGCTAGCTCGGGAACCGTGGTTGATTAAATAAAGTATATCCCTGTAGGGGCTCTATATGTATTGTTTCCATATAATAATATACATAATTTTTATATATAATCTAAAAATATATACAGAACTTTATAATACAAAGCCAATGCAATAAGAATGTTAATTTTCAAGCAAAATTATTAAACTCAATTATTTGATATGCTTATTTTTTCTTTTTGTAGTAACTTTCCATTCAATCTCGGGATTTTTATCCATTTCCATTTCTCGAAAAAATCTATCTTTTTCTTCTCTCCTTCCCACCACTTTACTCTTAAGATCAGGGAGCAACTGTCTTTGTAATTGTGATAATTTTCCTGATATGTAATCTATTTTACCCCATTGCCGGTGTCTTTCTATCTCGTTTAACTCACTCAACAACCTCTTAATGTACGAATCTAAGTCCTGACATTGAACAACAAAATCTCTCTCCTCACTTGATTCTGATTCTTCCTTCACTAATATCAATTCATCTTTCAACTTATTAGCGGTAGATCTCAACTCCTTTTTATTTAAAGTAAATATTTCATATCTTTCACATTCCATCTGATGTTCTTCACTTAGACCATGTCGGCATCTATCGTTAGGAAGCCTTCTATTTATCGATAACCCTCCTGGACAGACAAAACATGAATAGCCATCCATACCATTGATTTTCGGCAATTTATTTTTTAGTTTTTTCATTTTAGATTCACCATCTGGACGGTCCATACTCTCATCTCGAATATTTACAGCCTCTGACTTTTCAAGGAGATGTTCTTCATTAAATGCACCCCATTTTTTCTTTTGTGGCTCAAGTATTACGCAGTCAGTTGCGTTAATAGAGCGAAATGTCCCAGGTAAGGACGGAATATTGTTACTCTTTTCTAAATCGCCACACTTATCATTACTTCCATCAGCCCATCTGCAATATAACAATTCGCTTTTGAATCTCTGTTTAAGGTGGGCTTGCATATGTCCAATAACTTGATCATAACTATTGGAATTTTTAACTCCTCTTATTGTTTGTAGTAGCAACTCCGAGTGGCCAATAACTCTCTCATCCCGTATATGAAACCGAACTGCGCATCGTAAAATATTTTCACTTTTTTGTGATATCATATGATGGTTGCCCAGCAACGTCAACAACAAAATTAATGTTCGCTCAGCCTGACCTGATGTTATAAGGGACTCATTTTCAAAAGCCCTTTTTATGAGAGCCTTGGAGGATTTCATCCGATAATCTGTCCGAATGCAAATAAATTTTACAATCATGTCCAAATATCCTTTGCACCTTCGGGATACGCGACTACTGCGAAACATGTGTCCATGTGACACCATGTCTATACTAAGACTACTTCCTTGTATTGCCTCATAAAATCCATTACCATCAGTGCTCATTAAATCGTCCCAAAACTTCATTTGGTCTAAATATGCGCGAGGAATAACGAAACACGGTTGTGAATCTGACTGGCGTGAAATCAGACAGAAACAAGACAATGTCATCATCTCTAGTATTTTAATACAATTTCCCACACCAATAAGGGAAGGCGATTGTTTGAATAGTAACAACTTGAATAGCTCGTTTAATTCCCATGTAAATGTCAAGGCATCCTTATTAATATAAATTCGTTCTAAAGCAAGTAAGTAAAATTTCATTAAATGATATCTATTTCCACTACTTGTAACTTCAAGCAGTGAATCAGGGACAAAACCTCTCACCTGCCCCCATTCCCTGTTCATTGCTGAACTTTCCAAAAACTCAAAAGCTTTATTATACTTTTTCGACAAAATGCAAATTTCTAAATAACGAAGCACTAAGTCCGATACTTCATACGAGGCGTGACTCTTCGTGTTGCCAATGTTTAATACATGCTCTCCATATTCTAACAAATGTGTTATAAGAATTTTGCAGCGATTGCTTGGGGATGAAATCCATTTGTGAATGCAACCGATTTCACCGAGCACACTGCTATAAAACCCATTTGTAAAGATTAAATCACAGAATATTTTGGCTTCAGAATAATAGTCCTTTCTTTTGTATTCTGCCATATCACGGTTTGTCATACCATTAGGTTTCTGCTCTAAATATATATGAGAAGTCGACATTTGCATAATAAGGCAACGGAGAAGATTCTTCATAGTATCACAAGAATAAGCGGCATGATTGTGACCAGTCTTGGTGCAGCAACCGTTTGTATAGTCCGCACAAATTGTTTGAACACTAATTAGTTTTATTAATGATTTTCGTAATACCAGCAAAATTTCACAAACCGTTTGTCTCCAACATATAATATCTGTAAAGAAATAGGATGACACATGAATTATGAATAAGTCACCTCGTTTCTCTCGATACTTATTAGCCAGTGAGCCGAGAAACGTGTACATTGAGCGTAAAACAAACTCATTATCATGGAGTGATTCAAAAGGATAAAGACCATAAAACGCTAAGAAGTTTGAAAACTTCTCTTGGTCTTTCTCTTGAAGCTCAAGAGGATCAAACACATTTAGCTGATCTAAGAGAGGCAAAATCAAATAAATGTACCTGGCATCCAACTTCTCGTATGACAGAACTCTATGCAAACACTGCAACTGTCCAACAATGTTGTCAGCCTTTAGGAATAGATTCCATGCAGCTGTCAGGTGGCTCTCAATGGCTGGCCAGTATTCCTTCTCTGGTAATTCTACATGTATTAGATTAAACATTGCCTCTCCGAAATAATTATTAGAGCACCTAAATGTCTCAATAGCCGTATCCTTTTCGCTTAAAAAACTTTTAATATTAGAGGAATTAATTCCACCCTGAAACCGAATCTGGTACCATTTCTCCAGTAAGCACTGAGCATACTGCTGCGGATGCATGGCTGACAAACAATCCAATGCCTCTTCGTAATTACCCATTAGTAAGAATAACTTTGCAGCCACTGTCTGTTGAGTATCCGCAGTTTTACATAACTTGGCGGCCTCTTCAATGAAATTATATTGGATAAAAATATTCTTTTTTTTGTCGAATGATAACTTATTAATATAAAACAGCATTACTTGTTTAGTAGAATAAATATTTTCTGGGGCCATGGAGGTAATCTCTTCACAATAATGAATAGCAGCCATCTTGTAAACCTTATCTATATTCATTGTCTTACTGTTAATGTCATGTTCACTAACAAGTTTTAGAGCATCTTTGAATTGTTTTTCCTCTATATGCATACGAACAGCTTTTTCAATGTCAATAGAATCTACACAATTGCTATAATATTTAGCTGCAGTTGATTTTTCACCTGCGTGCTGCATAATGTCGCCAGCTTTCCTGAAATTGCGAGCTTTCGCATAGCATTGGGCGGCTAACTCAGCATCACCATATGCATACCAACAGCGGGCAGCTTCATTAATTCGTTTATACCCCAAAAAAATATCAGCTGCTCTGGCATAGTGTTTTCTTTTCACCTTTCCAATGCATTTTCCAGCCTCCTGTATCAAATGGTGAGCCAATGCTATTTCGGATTTTTCAATGTCACCCCCTTTACCGTATGCATCGGAAGCACCTTCATATTGGTTGTGGGAGACAAAATAATCGCCTTTCTTGAGCCATTCTTCCTTTGTAGACTTCGACTTGGTGAAAATATTAGATTCATCAAAATGTTCTTCACTAATTTCTCGAACTAATTCATTTCTCAAAAGGAAGTCAAACATTGGTTTCCTTTTCTTTATATTTGCATCATAGATCCAGACATTCACTCTTGCCCGTGTGATAGCAGTATACAAATACTTTAAATCTGCATTTAGGGACTTATGAATCAGTGGATCAAAAGTTTTCTCATTTGGTCTTTCTTTTGATAATTCTTTTAATTTTACTTCGATAATTTCACATGTTGCTAAGGACTGTGTTTTGACATCATCAATTAGACAATCCAAATTTTTGTTTATAATATTCCATTCCTTTTTACTATCAGAATCATTAAAAAAATTGTAAAGCAAAACATCATCAAATTCTAGTCCCTTTGCCTGAAATATTGTTAGCACGATTCCGGCCGATCTGAGTTCATCTGGGACTTCTTTCTTAGATTCATCATTTGCAACCAACACAACTTGTTCAGCGCCTAATTCCAGTACTCCACCCCCACCACTATCTTGATTTTTGCCTTGAAGCAGTGTTTCTAACGTAGAGTAACTCGTATCTAGAATACAAACTGGTTTTGGGCCGGGAAAAAGTCCAAAATCAGGATATTTGTCGATGGATTCAGGAAAAAACTTAGCTAACATTAGAATTAAAGCTGAAGCAACTCCAAGGATTCCACCGTGTGATCTATAATTGTGCGTTAATTTGTAAATCTTTTTAGGAATTTCAATTGAGTAAATTTTACCTACTGGTTTCATTACTTTTTTCATTTCATGGAAAATTGTGGATATATCTCTAAATCGAAAGGCGACACCCTTGAGGATGCTTTGTGCAGTATCCCCAGTAAAAAACATAGCATTTGGGTTTTGCGAACTGCAAACGAGTAGGGCAAGTTCAGCCTGACTAAAATCCTGAGTCTCGTCAACATATATTTCATGAATATTCACAGGAAACTGCCTATTATTGAGTATTCTTTGATATATCTTGAACACCAAATCACACATATCAAACATACCTCTTCTCTTCAGCATCTCATTATATTTGCGGAAAATTTCGTAAACATCGGAGCGTCTGCTTTTAGGAAAATTAGCGGCCATTTTTTGGCCGATATTCCCAATGTATTCATCCTGCGAGATATATCCATTTTGAGCGGATTGGAGACTTTGCAAAGAGCCTTTTATAAAAGATGTAATCTCCATCCAAACAAGAGCAGGACTCATGTATTTCGCAGCATATTTACACCCCTTTTTAATTTCTGGCCAGACCACCTGTTCGAATACTCTGTAAGTCACCAATGTTTTGCTGCAACTACGGGAATCCTTAGAGATCATATCGTAGTCATTGCCGTCACTCCAATTAATGTGCTCAATCAATTCACCAGTTTCGCCATTATATCTTAAGTAAGGGTCGGGCAGACTTCTATCTAGAAGCAGTAGCCAATCTGTGCATGTGATAAATAGTGGAAATGTCAACTTATCAATAAATCCAAGTTTCCCCCCTGTTTCGTCAGCCGCTACATTGATACTGTTCACAAACTCCCCAAGATCAGGTTCAGTTGCACTCATTTCTCTAAAATCTTTCTGAAATTTTAAGCAGAGCTTTGGATTTCGTGTAATAAACATCTGGTTCAAGTGAATGTATTCTGTTAGTGATTGACAACCCCCGGATGTTGATGGTTCTGATTCCGTGCTTTCTGATCCTGATGGTAAAATCACCCTTTCAGGATTAATGTTTTGCTGTGAATCAAATTCTTCAGTTTCCTGTACCAAGTCATGTGTTTCATCATGTAGATTGCGTTCCCTCCCCGGAACAATTTCGCTTTGTTCAGTTTCGCCAAAACTTTCAATATTATTTTCTGAATTTTCGCTATCTTCATTGGATGTGTCATCATCGTCATCGTCACTACTATCATCAACTCGCCCATCTAATTCAAAATCCCAATTTCTCGTTTCGCTTTGGTCATCAAGAGGACAATCTCCAAACATAAAGTTGGGATGCTTCGGGTACATAGGATTATCTACACTTTTCGCACTCTTGCAATATGTTACATAACTTGTCCACATTCTATATAGACAAACTGTTGTTTTCCCGGTGCCACTTCGGCCAAGCAACACAATACTTGAAGGTGATGGCATGTTAATTATAGTATATTCTTTGTCAGTAACTTTAAAGGGAAATTGTATTTCCACATTGGCAAATGCATCACCTAACAAATTGTTTTGTACGAGCACATTAGAAAATGAATGAAATTTTAATATGTTGTACTCAGTAGGGGTAGCATTGGCTGGAGGGTAGAAATTGACAGACTGACTGCTGTCATCTGCACTACCATTACTGGTATATTCAACATATTTATTCGGATGAGTCTTACTAACTTGCTTCAGTTTTTCTTTTCGCAATTGTTTTTTCAACCTACAGTCTTGACCTCTCTTGAAGCTCGTCTTCACTTGTTCAACTCCATTGTTATACTCGTCCACATTGGTTACTATGTTCCAAATCCTGATGACGTCAGTAAAGTAGCTAGCCTCAGGTTCGGCGTCTACCACTCCTTTATCGTGGTCTGTTCTAATCCCATCTTGAGTACGACTAAGTCGTGGGGAGAATGCTATGGCAACCTCCCACAATAGACTACAAAAAATTATCATAATGTACAGTAGGTAAATAATATGTAAATAAATACAATATTTTTATACACACATAAATGTTATTTATAACAAACTAGAGATAGCTTTACACATATTCAATCTTTCCAAGGGGACGGAGCAGGTTACAGTGGTACGGTATTCTAACTAAAACGCGAAAGTTACTGAATTATAGGTCAACCAACGACAATTATGTACCTCATTTGGTTGTAAAATAATATCACAATAATATATTCAATATTTTCCGTTGTTCGAAAAATTCCAAAAAAGTTAGTTTTTCTTGGGTTTTTGTTCCGATTTCCTTACATTCGATACGGTTTATCCAAATAGATTTATCGTTACTTTTCACACGAAGTACACTATTGTAATTGTTGTTGAAATAATATTTCCGAATAATCACCTGATATTCTTTGCAAGCGGAGTTTTATAGAGTTTCACCCGTCCATCTAGGTCGTCTGCGGTTATCCGTTGACACAAGGAATCATTCCATTGGCAGGACGATATTTGGTATAAAGCGGAAATAACTCCACGTAACAACCGATCTGATAGCGTTACATCTACATAAATACATTTCTTCTTTTATTTTATCAACAATAATGTATTTTAAACGGATCTGCAATTTTATATTTCTCACTATTGGTTAAGACTAAAACAAAAATATCGAAATATCAATAAATTATATAATTTTAAATTTTCTATATTGATTGAAAATAAAGAAGTTTAATTAAATTAATTACAGGCCAACTTAATGTTTGTCTTTCCACTCACAAAAATCGTTGAATTAAATCATGTTAGTTTTAGTTGGGTATTGTTTACCCATTAATATGTCTAGTATAATAACACGTTCGTAGAGCTGTTGCGCAGTACGAGGCTTAGTTATGAGTTACAAATTAAAATTGATCAATTCTGTCACACATTAAAACTTACCTTATGCCAATAGTATTGATACTGAAATATATATTTACCATGTCAACGCAGTTAACAAAATATTCTAAAGAATCACAATTAAATAATCAGCCAATCATTTTGCGAGATAAACAATAAGCAAGTTCATAAGCAAATTCAACTTGAATAATTTATTAAACTTTTTCCAAACACCATGTTTGGTTAGATTTCACAGAGGATTGGCCGAGTTATTAACGTTTAAAAACACCATGCACTCTTCCTGTGTTTGTATATCCACACATCGGTGTGCAAGATGAACACCATGCACTCTTCCTGTGTTTGTATACACCCACATCGGTGTGCAAGATGAACACCATGCACTCTTCCTGTGTTTGTATACACCCACATCGGTGTGCAAGATGAACACCATGCACTCTTCCTGTGTTTGTATATCCACACATCGGTGTGCAAGATGAACACCAAGCACTCATCCTGTGTTTGTATATCCCCCACATCGGTGTGCAAGATGAACGAACACCATGCACTCTTCCTGTGTTTGTATACCCCCACATCGGTGTGCAAGATGAACACCATGCACTCTTCCTGTGTTTGTATACCCCCACATCGGTGTGCAAGATGAACACCATGCATTCTTCCTGTGTTTGTATACCCCCACATCGTTGTGCAAGATGAACACCATGCACTCTTCCTGTGTTTGTATACACCCACATCGGTGTGCAAGATGAACACCATGCACTCTTCCTGTGTCTGTATACACCCACATCGGTGTGCAAGATGAACACCATGCACTCTTCCTGTGTTTGTATATACCCACATCGGTGTGCAAGATGAACACCATGCACTCTTCCTGTGTTTGTATACCCCCACATCGGTGTGCAAAATGAACGAACACCATGCACTCTTCCTGTGTTTGTATACACCCACATCGGTGTGCAAGATGAACACCATGCACTCTTCCTGTGTTTGTATATCCACACATCGGTGTGCAAGATGAACACCATGCACTCTTCCTGTGTTTGTATACACCCACATCGGTGTGCAAAATGAACACCATGCACTCTTCCTGTGTTTGTATACACCCACATCGGTGTGCAAGATGAACACCATGCACTCTTCCTGTGTTTGTATATACCCACATCGGTGTGCAAGATGAACACCATGCACTCTTCCTGTGTTTGTATACCCCCACATCGGTGTGCAAAATGAACGAACACCATGCACTCTTCCTGTGTTTGTATACACCCACATCGGTGTGCAAGATGAACACCATGCACTCTTCCTGTGTTTGTATATCCACACATCGGTGTGCAAGATGAACACCATGCACTCTTCCTGTGTTTGTATACACCCACATCGGTGTGCAAAATGAACACCATGCACTCTTCCTGTGTTTGTATACACCCACATCGGTGTGCAAGATGAACACCATGCACTCTTCCTGTGTTTGTATACCCACACATCGGTGTGCAAAATGAACACCATGCAATCTTCCTGTGTTTGTATACACCCACATCGGTGTGCAAGATGAACACCATGCACTCTTCGTGTGTTTGTATATCCACACATCGGTGTGCAAGATGAACACCATGCACTCTTCCTGTGTTTGTATACCCCCACATCGGTGTGCAAGATGAACACCATGCACTCTTCCTGTGTTTGTATACACCCACATCGGTGTGCAAGATGAACACCATGCACTCTTCCTGTGTTTGTATACACCCACATCGGTGTGCAAGATGAACACCATGCACTCTTCCTGTGTTTGTATATCCACACATCGGTGTGCAAGATGAACACCAAGCACTCATCCTGTGTTTGTATATCCCCCACATCGGTGTGCAAGATGAACGAACACCATGCACTCTTCCTGTGTTTGTATACCCCCACATCGGTGTGCAAGATGAACACTATGCACTCTTCCTGTGTTTGTATACACCCACATCGGTGTGCAAGATGAACACCATGCACTCTTCCTGTGTTTGTATACACCCACATCGGTGTGCAAGATGAACACCATGCACTCTTCCTGTGTTTGTATATACCCACATCGGTGTGCAAGATGAACACCATGCACTCTTCCTGTGTTTGTATACCCCCACATCGGTGTGCAAAATGAACGAACACCATGCACTCTTCCTGTGTTTGTATACCCCCACATCGGCCACAACGGTGTGCAAGATGAACACCATGCACTCTTCCTGTGTTTGTATACCGCCACATCGGCCACAACGGTGTGCAAGATGAACACCATGCACTCTTCCTGTGTTTGTATACACCCACATCGGTGTGCAAGATGAACACCATGCACTCTTCCTGTGTTTGTATACACCCACATCGGTGTGCAAGATGAACACCATGCACTCTTCCTGTGTTTGTATATCCACACATCGGTGTGCAAGATGAACACCAAGCACTCATCCTGTGTTTGTATATCCCCCACATCGGTGTGCAAGATGAACGAACACCATGCACTCTTCCTGTGTTTGTATACCCCCACATCGGTGTGCAAGATGAACACCATGCACGCTTCCTGTGTTTGTATACACCCACATCGGTGTGCAAGATGAACACCATGCACTCTTCCTGTGTTTGTATATACCCACATCGGTGTGCAAGATGAACACCATGCACTCTTCCTGTGTTTGTATACCCCCACATCGGTGTGCAAAATGAACGAACACCATGCACTCTTCCTGTGTTTGTATACCCCCACATCGGCCACAACGGTGTGCAAGATGAACACCATGCACTCTTCCTGTGTTTGTATACCGCCACATCGGCCACAACGGTGTGCAAGATGAACACCATGCACTCTTCCTGTGTTTGTATACACCCACATCGGTGTGCAAGATGAACACCATGCACTCTTCCTGTGTTTGTATACACCCACATCGGTGTGCAAGATGAACACCATGCACTCTTCCTGTGTTTGTATATCCACACATCGGTGTGCAAGATGAACACCATGCACTCTTCCTGTGTTTGTATACCCCCACATCGGTGTGCAAGATGAACACCATGCACTCTTCCTGTGTTTGTATACACCCACATCGGTGTGCAAGATGAACACCATGCACTCTTCCTGTGTTTGTATATACCCACATCGGTGTGCAAGATGAACACCATGCACTCTTCCTGTGTTTGTATACCCCCACATCGGTGTGCAAAATGAACGAACACCATGCACTCTTCCTGTGTTTGTATACCCCCACATCCATGTGCAAGATGAACACCACGCACTCTTCCTGTATTTGTATATCCCCCACATCGGTGTGCAAGATGAACACCATGCACTCTTCCTGTGTTTGTATACCCCCATATCAGCCACATCAGTGTGCAAGATGAACACCAAGCACTCATCCTGTGTTTGTATACCGCCACCTCGGCCACAACGGTGTGCAAGATGAACACCATGCACTCTTCCTGTGTTTGTATACCCCCACATCGGCCACATCAGTGTGCAAGATGAAGACCATGCACTCTTCCTGTGTTTGTATACCCACACATCGGTGTGCAAGATGAACACTATGCACTCTTCCTGTGTTTGTATACCCCCACATCGGCCACATCAGTGTGCAAGATGAACACCATGCACTCTTCCTGTGTTTGTATACACCCACATCGGTGTGCAAGATGAACACCATGCACTCTTCCTGTGTTTGTATACACCCCACATCGGTGCGCAAGATGAACACCATGCACTCTTCCTGTGTTTGTATATCCCCCACATCGGTGCGCAAGATGAACACCATGCACTCTTCCTGTATTTGTATATCCCCCACATCGGTGTGCAAGATGAACACCAAGCACTCATCCTGTGTTTCTATACCCCCACATCAGTGTGCAAGATGAACACCATGCACTCTTCCTGTGTTTGTATATCCCCCATATCGGTGTGCAAGATGAACACCATGCACTCTTCCTGTGTTTGTATACACCCACATCGGTGTGCAAGATGAACGAACACCATGCACTCTTCCTGTGTTTGTATACCCCCACATCGGTGTGCAAGATGAACACCATGCACTCTTCCTGTGTTTGTATACACCCACATAGGTGTGCAAGATGAACACCATGCACTCTTTCTGTGTTTGTATACCCACACATCGGTGTGCAAGATGAACACCATGCACTCTTCCTGTGTTTGTATACCCCCACATCGGTGTGCAAGATGAACACCACGCACTCTTCCTGTGTTTGTATACCCCCACATCGGTGTGCAAGATGAACGAACACCATGCACTCTTCCTGTGTTTGTATACCCCCACATCGGTGTGCAAGATGAACACCATGCACTCTTCCTGTGTTTGTATACCCCCACATCGGTGTGCAAGATGAACACCACGCACTCTTCCTGTGTTTGTATACCCACACATCGGTGTGCAAGATGAACGAACACCATGCACTCTTCCTGTGTTTGTATACCCACACATCGGTGTGCAAGATGAACACCATGCACTCTTCCTGTGTTTGTATACCCCCACATCGGTGTGCAAGATGAACACCACGCACTCTTCCTGTGTTTGTATACCCACACATCGGTGTGCAAGATGAACGAACACCATGCACTCTTCCTGTGTTTGTATAACCACATATCGGTGTGCAAGATGAACACCATGCACTCTTCCTGTGTTTGCATACCCACACATCGGTGTGCAAGATGAACGAACACCATGCACTCTTCCTGTGTTTGTATACCCCCACATCGGTGTGCAAGATGAACACCACGCACTCTTCCTGTGTTTGTATACACCCACATCGGTGTGCAAGATGAACGAACACCATGCACTCTTCCTGTGTTTGTATACCCCCACATCGGTGTGCAAGATGAACGAACACCATGCACTCTTCCTGTGTTTGTATACCCACACATCGGTGTGCAAGATGAACACCATGCACTCTTCCTGTGTTTGTATATCCCCACATCGGTGTGCAAAATGAACGAACACCATGCACTCTTCCTGTGTTTGTATACCCCCACATCCATGTGCAAGATGAACACCACGCACTCTTCCTGTATTTGTATATCCCCCACATCGGTGTGCAAGATGAACACCATGCACTCTTCCTGTGTTTGTATACCCCCATATCAGCCACATCAGTGTGCAAGATGAACACCAAGCACTCATCCTGTGTTTGTATACCGCCACATCGGCCACAACGGTGTGCAAGATGAACACCATGCACTCTTCCTGTGTTTGTATACCCCCACATCGGCCACATCAGTGTGCAAGATGAACACCATGCACTCTTCCTGTGTTTGTATACCCCCACATCGGTGTGCAAAATGAACGAACACCATGCACTCTTCCTGTGTTTGTATATACCCACATCGGTGTGCAAGATGAACACTATGCACTCTTCCTGTGTTTGTATACCCCCACATGGGCCACATCAGTGTGCAAGATGAACACCATGCACTCTTCCTGTGTTTGTATACACCCACATCGGTGTGCAAGATGAACACCATGCACTCTTCCTGTGTTTGTATACACCCCACATCGGTGCGCAAGATGAACACCATGCACTCTTCCTGTGTTTGTATATCCCCCACATCGGTGCGCAAGATGAACACCATGCACTCTTCCTGTATTTGTATATCCCCCACATCGGTGTGCAAGATGAACACCAAGCACTCATCCTGTGTTTCTATACCCCCACATCAGTGTGCAAGATGAACACCATGCACTCTTCCTGTGTTTGTATATCCCCCATATCGGTGTGCAAGATGAACACCATGCACTCTTCCTGTGTTTGTATACACCCACATCGGTGTGCAAGATGAACGAACACCATGCACTCTCCCTGTGTTTGTATACCCCCACATCGGTGTGCAAGATGAACACCATGCACTCTTCCTGTGTTTGTATACACCCACATAGGTGTGCAAGATGAACACCATGCACTCTTCCTGTGTTTGTATACCCACACATCGGTGTGCAAGATGAACACCATGCACTCTTCCTGTGTTTGTATACCCCCACATCGGTGTGCAAGATGAACACCACGCACTCTTCCTGTGTTTGTATACCCCCACATCGGTGTGCAAGATGAACGAACACCATGCACTCTTCCTGTGTTTGTATACCCCCACATCGGTGTGCAAGATGAACACCATGCACTCTTCCTGTGTTTGTATACCCCCACATCGGTGTGCAAGATGAACACCACGCACTCTTCCTGTGTTTGTATACCCACACATCGGTGTGCAAGATGAACGAACACCATGCACTCTTCCTGTGTTTGTATACCCACACATCGGTGTGCAAGATGAACACCATGCACTCTTCCTGTGTTTGTATACCCCCACATCGGTGTGCAAGATGAACACCACGCACTCTTCCTGTGTTTGTATACCCACACATCGGTGTGCAAGATGAACACCATGCACTCTTCCTGTGTTTGTATACCCCCACATCGGTGTGCAAGATGAACGAACACCACGCACTCTTCCTGTGTTTGTATACCCCCACATCGGTGTGCAAGATGAACACCATGCACTCTTCCTGTGTTTGTATACCCACATATCGGTGTGCAAGATGAACACCATGCACTCTTCCTGTGTTTGTATACACCCACATCGGTGTGCAAAATGAACACCATGCACTCTTCCTGTGTTTGTATACCCACACATCGGTGTGCAAGATGAACACCACGCACTCTTCCTGTGTTTGTATACCCACATATCGGTGTGCAAGATGAACACCATGCACTCTTCCTGTGTTTGTATACACCCACATCGGTGTGCAAAATGAACACCATGCACTCTTCCTGTGTTTGTATACCCACACATCGGTGTGCAAGATGAACGAACACCATGCACTCTTCCTGTGTTTGTATACCCCCACATCGGTGTGCAAGATGAACACCACGCACTCTTCCTGTGTTTGTATACACCCACATCGGTGTGCAAGATGAACGAACACCATGCACTCTTCCTGTGTTTGTATACCCCCACATCGGTGTGCAAGATGAACACCACGCACTCTTCCTGTGTTTGTATACCCACATATCGGTGTGCAAGATGAACACCATGCACTCTTCCTGTGTTTGTATACACCCACATCGGTGTGCAAAATGAACACCATGCACTCTTCCTGTGTTTGTATACCCACACATCGGTGTGCAAGATGAACGAACACCATGCACTCTTCCTGTGTTTGTATACCCCCACATCGGTGTGCAAGATGAACACCACGCACTCTTCCTGTGTTTGTATACACCCACATCGGTGTGCAAGATGAACGAACACCATGCACTCTTCCTGTGTTTGTATACCCCCACATCGGTGTGCAAGATGAACGAACACCATGCACTCTTCCTGTGTTTGTATACCCACACATCGGTGTGCAAAATGAACACCATGCACTCTTCCTGTGTTTGTATACCCACACATCGGTGTGCAAGATGAACACCATGCACTCTTCCTGTGTTTGTATATCCACACATCGGTGTGCAAGATGAACACCACGCACTCTTCCTGTGTTTGTATACCCCCACATCGGTGTGCAAGATGAACGAACACCATGCACTCTTCCTGTGTTTGTATAACCACACATCGGTGTGCAAGATGAACACCACGCACTCTTCCTGTGTTTGTATACCCCCACATCGGTGTGCAAGATGAATGAACACCATGCACTCTTCCTGTGTTTGTATACCCACACATCGGTGTGCAAGATGAACACCATGCACTCTTCCTGTGTTTGTATACCCCCACATCGGTGTGCAAGATGAACACCACGCACTCTTCCTGTGTTTGTATACCCCCACATCGGTGTGCAAGATGAACGAACACCATGCACTCTTCCTGTGTTTGTATACCCACACATCGGTGTGAAGATGAACACCATGCACTCTTCCTGTGTTTGTATACCCCCACATCGGTGTGCAAGATGAACACCACGCACTCTTCCTGTGTTTGTATACCCACACATCGGTGTGCAAGATGAACACCATGCACTCTTCCTGTGTTTGTATACCCACACATCGGTGTGCAAGATGAACACCATGCACTCTTCCTGTGTTTGTATACCCCCACATCGGTGTGCAAGATGAACGAACACCATGCACTCTTCCTGTGTTTGTATACCCCCACATCGGTGTGCAAGATGAACGAACACTATGCACTCTTCCTGTGTTTGTATACCCCCACATCGGTGTGCAAGATGAACACCATGCACTCTTCCTGTGTTTGTATACCCCCACATCGGTGTGCAAGATGAACGAACACCATGCACTCTTCCTGTGTTTGTATACCCACACATCGGTGTGCAAGATGAACGAACACCATGCACTCTTCCTGTGTTTGTATACCCCCACATCGGTGTGCAAGATGAACGAACACCATGCACTCTTCCTGTGTTTGTATAACCACACATCGGTGTGTAAGATGAACACCACGTACTCTTCCTGTGTTTGTATACCCCCACATCGGTGTGCAAGATGAACGAACACCATGCACTCTTCCTGTGTTTGTATACCCACACATCGGTGTGCAAGATGAACGAACACCATGCACTCTTCCTGTGTTTGTATACCCCCACATCGGTGTGTAAGATGAACGAACACCATGCACTCTTCCTGTGTTTGTATATCCACACATCGGTGTGCAAGATGAACGAACACCATGCACTCTTCATGTGTTTGTATACCCACACATCGGTGTGCAAGATGAACACCATGCACTCTTCCTGTGTTTGTATACCCCCACATCGGTGTGCAAGATGAACGAACACCATGCACTCTTCATGTGTTTGTATACCCACACATCGGTGTGCAAGATGAACGAACACCATGCACTCTTCCTGTGTTTGTATAACCACACATAGGTGTGCAAAATGAACACCATGCACTCTTCCTGTGTTTGTATACCCACACATCGGTGTGCAAGATGAACGAACACCATAAACTCTTCCTGTGTTTGTATACCCCCACATCGGTGTGTAAGATGAACACCACGCACTCTTCCTGTGTTTGTATACCCCCACATCGGTGTGCAAGATGAACGAACACCATGCACTCTTCCTGTGTTTGTATACCCACACATCGGTGTGCAAGATGAACACCATGCACTCTTCCTGTGTTTGTATACCCACACATCGGTGTGCAAGATGAACACCATGCACTCTTCCTGTGTTTGTATACCCCCACATCGGTGTGCAAGATGAACGAACACCATGCACTCTTCCTGTGTTTGTATACCCACACATCGGTGTGCAAGATGAACACCATGCACTCTTCCTGTGTTTGTATACACCCACATCGGTGTGCAAGATGAACACCACGCACTCTTCCTGTGTTTGTATACCCCCACATCGGTGTGCAAGATGAACGAACACCATGCACTCTTCCTGTGTTTGTATACCCACACATCGGTGTGCAAGATGAACACCATGCACTCTTCCTGTGTTTGTATACCCACACATCGGTGTGCAAGATGAACGAACACCATGCACTCTTCCTGTGTTTGTATACCCACACATCGGTGTGCAAGATAAACGAACACCATGCACTCTTCCTGTGTTTGTAAACCCACACATCGGTGTGCAAGATGAACACCACGCACTCTTCCTGTGTTTGTATACCCACACATCGGTGTGCAAGATGAACGAACACCATGCACTCTTCCTGTGTTTGTATACCCACACATCGGTGTGCAAGATGAACGAACACCATGCACTCTTCCTGTGTTTGTATACCCACACATAGGTGTGCAAGATGAACACCATGCACTCTTCCTGTGTTTGTATACCCACACATCGGTGTGCAAGATGAACACCATGCACTCTTCCTGTGTTTGTATACCCCCACATCGGTGTGCAAGATGAACACCATGCACTCTTCCTGTGTTTGTATACCCCCACATCGGTGTGCAAGATGAACGAACACCATGCACTCTTCCTGTGTTTGTATACCCCCACATCGGTGTGCAAGATGAACGAACACCATGCACTCTTCCTGTGTTTGTATACCCCCACATCGGTGTGCAAGATGAACGAACACCATGCACTCTTCCTGTGTTTGTATACCCACACATCGGTGTGCAAGATGAACGAACACCATGCACTCTTCCTGTGTTTGTATACCCACACATCGGTGTGCAAGATGAACGAACACCATGCACTCTTCCTGTGTTTGTATACCCACACATAGGTGTGCAAGATGAACACCATGCACTCTTCCTGTGTTTGTATACCCACACATCGGTGTGCAAGATGAACACCATGCACTCTTCCTGTGTTTGTATACCCCCACATCGGTGTGCAAGATGAACACCATGCACTCTTCCTGTGTTTGTATACCCCCACATCGGTGTGCAAGATGAACGAACACCATGCACTCTTCCTGTGTTTGTATACCCCCACATCGGTGTGCAAGATGAACGAACACCATGCACTCTTCCTGTGTTTGTATACCCACACATCGGTGTGCAAGATGAACGAACACCATGCACTCTTCCTGTGTTTGTATACCCACACATAGGTGTGCAAGATGAACACCATGCACTCTTCCTGTGTTTGTATACCCACACATCGGTGTGCAAGATGAACACCATGCACTCTTCCTGTGTTTGTATACCCCCACATCGGTGTGCAAGATGAACACCATGCACTCTTCCTGTGTTTGTATACCCCCACATCGGTGTGCAAGATGAACGAACACCATGCACTCTTCCTGTGTTTGTATACCCCCACATCGGTGTGCAAGATGAACACCACGCACTCTTCCTGTGTTTGTATACCCCCACATCGGTGTGCAAGATGAACGAACACCATGCACTCTTCCTGTGTTTGTATACCCCCACATCGGTGTGCAAGATGAACGAACACCATGCACTCTTCCTGTGTTTGTATACCCACACATCGGTGTGCAAGATGAACGAACACCATGCACTCTTCCTGTGTTTGTATACCCACACATCGGTGTGCAAGATGAACACCATGCACTCTTCCTGTGTTTGTATACCCCCACATCGGTGTGCAAGATGAACACCACGCACTCTTCCTGTGTTTGTATACCCCCACATCGGTGTGCAAGATGAACGAACACCATGCACTCTTCCTGTGTTTGTATACCCACACATCGGTGTGCAAGATGAACACCATGCACTCTTCCTGTGTTTGTATACCCCCACATCGGTGTGCAAGATGAACACCACGCACTCTTCCTGTGTTTGTATACCCCCACATCGGTGTGCAAGATGAACGAACACCATGCACTCTTCCTGTGTTTGTATACCCCCACATCGGTGTGCAAGATGAACGAACACCATGCAAGATGAACACCATGCACTCTTCCTGTGTTTGTATACCCCCACATCAGTGTGCAAGATGAACACCACGCACTCTTCCTGTGTTTGTATACCCCCACATCGGTGTGCAAGATGAACGAACACCATGCAAGATGAACACCATGCACTCTTCCTGTGTTTGTATACCCCCACATCGGTGTGCAAGATGAACGAACACCATGCAAGATGAACACCATGCACTCTTCCTGTGTTTGTATACCCCCACATCGGTGTGCAAGATGAACGAACACCATGCACTCTTCCTGTGTTTGTATACCCCCACATCGGTGTGCAAGATGAACGAACACCATGCACTCTTCCTGTGTTTGTATACCCCCACATCGGTGTGCAAGATGAACGAACACCATGCACTCTTCCTGTGTTTGTATACCCACACATCGGTGTGCAAGATGAACGAACACCATGCACTCTTCCTGTGTTTGTATACCCCCACATCGGTGTGCAAGATGAACGAACACCATGCACTCTTCCTGTGTTTGTATACCCCCACATCGGTGTGCAAGATGAACGAACACCATGCACTCTTCCTGTGTTTGTATAACCACACATCGGTGTGTAAGATGAACACCACGTACTCTTCCTGTGTTTGTATACCCCCACATCGGTGTGCAAGATGAACGAACACCATGCACTCTTCCTGTGTTTGTATACCCCCACATCGGTGTGCAAGATGAACGAACACCATGCACTCTTCATGTGTTTGTATACCCACACATCGGTGTGCAAGATGAACACCATGCACTCTTCCTGTGTTTGTATACCCCCACATCGGTGTGCAAGATGAACGAACACCATGCACTCTTCATGTGTTTGTATACCCACACATCGGTGTGCAAGATGAACGAACACCATGCACTCTTCCTGTGTTTGTATAACCACACATCGGTGTGTAAGATGAACACCACGCACTCTTCCTGTGTTTGTATACCCCCACATCGGTGTGCAAGATGAACGAACACCATGCACTCTTCCTGTGTTTGTATACCCACACATCGGTGTGCAAGATGAACACCATGCACTCTTCCTGTGTTTGTATACCCACACATCGGTGTGCAAGATGAACACCATGCACTCTTCCTGTGTTTGTATACCCCCACATCGGTGTGCAAGATGAACGAACACCATGCACTCTTCCTGTGTTTGTATACCCACACATCGGTGTGCAAGATGAACACCATGCACTCTTCCTGTGTTTGTATACACCCACATCGGTGTGCAAGATGAACACCACGCACTCTTCCTGTGTTTGTATACCCCCACATCGGTGTGCAAGATGAACGAACACCATGCACTCTTCCTGTGTTTGTATACCCACACATCGGTGTGCAAGATGAACACCATGCACTCTTCCTGTGTTTGTATACCCACACATCGGTGTGCAAGATGAACACCATGCACTCTTCCTGTGTTTGTATACCCCCACATCGGTGTGCAAGATGAACGAACACCATGCACTCTTCCTGTGTTTGTATACCCACACATCGGTGTGCAAGATAAACGAACACCATGCACTCTTCCTGTGTTTGTAAACCCACACATCGGTGTGCAAGATGAACACCACGCACTCTTCCTGTGTTTGTATACCCACACATCGGTGTGCAAGATGAACGAACACCATGCACTCTTCCTGTGTTTGTATACCCACACATCGGTGTGCAAGATGAACGAACACCATGCACTCTTCCTGTGTTTGTATACCCACACATAGGTGTGCAAGATGAACACCATGCACTCTTCCTGTGTTTGTATACCCACACATCGGTGTGCAAGATGAACACCATGCACTCTTCCTGTGTTTGTATACCCCCACATCGGTGTGCAAGATGAACACCATGCACTCTTCCTGTGTTTGTATACCCCCACATCGGTGTGCAAGATGAACGAACACCATGCACTCTTCCTGTGTTTGTATACCCCCACATCGGTGTGCAAGATGAACGAACACCATGCACTCTTCCTGTGTTTGTATACCCCCACATCGGTGTGCAAGATGAACGAACACCATGCACTCTTCCTGTGTTTGTATACCCACACATCGGTGTGCAAGATGAACGAACACCATGCACTCTTCCTGTGTTTGTATACCCACACATCGGTGTGCAAGATGAACGAACACCATGCACTCTTCCTGTGTTTGTATACCCACACATAGGTGTGCAAGATGAACACCATGCACTCTTCCTGTGTTTGTATACCCACACATCGGTGTGCAAGATGAACACCATGCACTCTTCCTGTGTTTGTATACCCCCACATCGGTGTGCAAGATGAACACCATGCACTCTTCCTGTGTTTGTATACCCCCACATCGGTGTGCAAGATGAACGAACACCATGCACTCTTCCTGTGTTTGTATACCCCCACATCGGTGTGCAAGATGAACGAACACCATGCACTCTTCCTGTGTTTGTATACCCACACATCGGTGTGCAAGATGAACGAACACCATGCACTCTTCCTGTGTTTGTATACCCACACATAGGTGTGCAAGATGAACACCATGCACTCTTCCTGTGTTTGTATACCCACACATCGGTGTGCAAGATGAACACCATGCACTCTTCCTGTGTTTGTATACCCCCACATCGGTGTGCAAGATGAACACCATGCACTCTTCCTGTGTTTGTATACCCCCACATCGGTGTGCAAGATGAACGAACACCATGCACTCTTCCTGTGTTTGTATACCCCCACATCGGTGTGCAAGATGAACACCACGCACTCTTCCTGTGTTTGTATACCCCCACATCGGTGTGCAAGATGAACGAACACCATGCACTCTTCCTGTGTTTGTATACCCCCACATCGGTGTGCAAGATGAACGAACACCATGCACTCTTCCTGTGTTTGTATACCCACACATCGGTGTGCAAGATGAACGAACACCATGCACTCTTCCTGTGTTTGTATACCCACACATCGGTGTGCAAGATGAACACCATGCACTCTTCCTGTGTTTGTATACCCCCACATCGGTGTGCAAGATGAACACCACGCACTCTTCCTGTGTTTGTATACCCCCACATCGGTGTGCAAGATGAACGAACACCATGCACTCTTCCTGTGTTTGTATACCCACACATCGGTGTGCAAGATGAACACCATGCACTCTTCCTGTGTTTGTATACCCCCACATCGGTGTGCAAGATGAACACCACGCACTCTTCCTGTGTTTGTATACCCCCACATCGGTGTGCAAGATGAACGAACACCATGCACTCTTCCTGTGTTTGTATACCCCCACATCGGTGTGCAAGATGAACGAACACCATGCAAGATGAACACCATGCACTCTTCCTGTGTTTGTATACCCCCACATCAGTGTGCAAGATGAACACCACGCACTCTTCCTGTGTTTGTATACCCCCACATCGGTGTGCAAGATGAACGAACACCATGCAAGATGAACACCATGCACTCTTCCTGTGTTTGTATACCCCCACATCGGTGTGCAAGATGAACGAACACCATGCAAGATGAACACCATGCACTCTTCCTGTGTTTGTATACCCCCACATCGGTGTGCAAGATGAACGAACACCATGCACTCTTCCTGTGTTTGTATACCCCCACATCGGTGTGCAAGATGAACGAACACCATGCACTCTTCCTGTGTTTGTATAACCACACATCGGTGTGTAAGATGAACACCACGCACTCTTCCTGTGTTTGTATACCCCCACATCGGTGTGCAAGATGAACACCATGCACTCTTCCTGTGTTTGTATACCCACACATCGGTGTGCAAGATGAACGAACACCATGCACTCTTCCTGTGTTTGTATACCCCCACATCGGTGTGCAAGATGAACGAACACCATGCACTCTTCCTGTGTTTGTATACCCACACATCGGTGTGCAAGATGAACACCATGCACTCTTCCTGTGTTTGTATACCCCCACATCGGTGTGCAAGATGAACACCACGCACTCTTCCTGTGTTTGTATACCCCCACATCGGTGTGCAAGATGAACGAACACCATGCACTCTTCCTGTGTTTGTATACCCCCACATCGGTGTGCAAGATGAACGAACACCATGCACTCTTCCTGTGTTTGTATACCCCCACATCGGTGTGCAAGATGAACGAACACCATGCACTCTTCCTGTGTTTGTATAACCACACATCGGTCTGTAAGATGAACACCATGCACTCTTCCTGTGTTTGTATACCCACACATCGGTGTGCAAGATGAACGAACACCATGCACTCTTCCTGTGTTTGTATAACCACACATCGGTGTGCAAGATGAACACCACGCACTCTTCCTGTGTTTGTATACCCACACATCGGTGTGCAAGATGAACGAACACCATGCACTCTTCCTGTGTTTGTATAACCACACATCGGTGTGTAAGATGAACACCATGCACTCTTCCTGTGTTTGCATACCTACACATCGGTGTGCAAGATGAACGAACACCATGCACTCTTCCTGTGTTTGTATACCCCCACATCGGTGTGCAAGATGAACACCATGCACTCTTCCTGTGTTTGTATACCCCCACATCGGTGTGCAAGATGAACGAACACCATGCACTCTTCCTGTGTTTGTATACCCCCACATCGGTGTGCAAGATGAACACCACGTACTCTTCCTGTGTTTGTATACCCCCACATCGGTGTGCAAGATGAACGAACACCATGCACTCTTCCTGTGTTTGTATACCCACACATCGGTGTGCAAGATGAACACCATGCACTCTTCCTGTGTTTGTATACCCCCACATCGGTGTGCAAGATGAACACCACGCACTCTTCCTGTGTTTGTATACCCCCACATCGGTGTGCAAGATGAACACCATGCACTCTTCCTGTGTTTGTATATCCCCCACATCGGTGCGCAAGATGAACACCATGCACTCTTCCTGTGTTTGCATACCCACACATCGGTGTGCAAGATGAACGAACACCATGCACTCTTCCTGTGTTTGTATACCCACACATCGGTGTGCAAGATGAACGAACACCATGCACTCTTCCTGTGTTTGTATACCCCCACATCGGTGTGCAAGATGAACGAACACCATGCACTCTTCCTGTGTTTGTATACCCACACATCGGTGTGCAAGATGAACACCATGCACTCTTCCTGTGTTTGTATACCCCCACATCGGTGTGCAAGATGAACACCACGCACTCTTCCTGTGTTTGTATACCCCCACATCGGTGTGCAAGATGAACGAACACCATGCACTCTTCCTGTGTTTGTATAACCACACATCGGTGTGCAAGATGAACACCACGCACTCTTCCTGTGTTTGTATGCCCACACATCGGTGTGCAAGATGAACACCATGCACTCTTCCTGTGTTTGTATAGCCACACATCGGTGTGCAAGATGAACACCATGCACTCTTCCTGTGTTTGTATGCCCACACATCGGTGTGCAAGATGAACACCATGCACTCTTCCTGTGTTTGTATAGCCACACATCGGTGTGCAAGATGAACACCATGCACTCTTCCTGTGTTTGTATACACCACACATCGGTGTGCAAGATGAACGAACACCATGCACTCTTCCTGTGTTTGTATAACCACACATCGGTGTGTAAGATGAACACCATGCACTCTTCCTGTGTTTGCATACCCACACATCGGTGTGCAAGATGAACGAACACCATGCACTCTTCCTGTGTTTGTATACCCCCACATCGGTGTGCAAGATGAACACCACGCACTCTTCCTGTGTTTGTATACCCCCACATCGGTGTGCAAGATGAACGAACACCATGCACTCTTCCTGTGTTTGTATACCCCCACATCGGTGTGCAAGATGAACGAACACCATGCACTCTTCCTGTGTTTGTATACACCCACATCGGTGTGCAAGATGAACGAACACCATGCACTCTTCCTGTGTTTGTATACCCCCACATCGGTGTGCAAGATGAACACCATGCACTCTTCCTGTGTTTGTATACACCCACATCGGTGTGCAAGATGAACGAACACCATGCACTCTTCCTGTGTTTGTATGCCCACACATCGGTGTGCAAGATGAACGAACACCATGCACTCTTCCTGTGTTTGTATACCCCCACATCGGTGTGCAAGATGAACGAACACCATGCACTCTTCCTGTGTTTGTATGCCCACACATCGGTGTGCAAGATGAACACCATGCACTCTTCCTGTGTTTGTATACCCACACATCGGTGTGCAAGATGAACACCATGCACTCTTCCTGTGTTTGTATGCCCTACATTGCGTTTTAAATTCAATATTGATGTTAATGTGTTAGCTCCCTACATTTATCTAGCAACAAATAAAATTGTTATAATTATGGTGCATTAATTTTTGAGTGTTTGGAATGTTTTAAAAGATAGCTGTGCGTAGTAGCCTAAACAACTTCATTTAGTTTCAGTTTAGGCTACTACTGCTGTGCCTTGTTAATCTTTGGTTTGAATTTAGTTGTGTATATAGGTATTGTATATTACATAGTGTATATTACATTAATGTAGGATACGTAATATTTGAAAAGTTAAAGTTTATTGTAATGGTAGCATAAGTAATATTGGAATAGATAATGTTTATTGTAATATTTAATATTATAAGTTTGCTATAGGCTTTGGTTTACCATAATGATTTTCTGTGTAATTATAGATTTTTACATTTTTTTGGAAGGTTCCGTTTCAGTAATGATTCCTGTTATTTTGGCTGTATTGTTCGTATATTTTGTCAATATTTTGGACAAACTGTTAGTGTAATTATTTTGGCATTGGTGCTTTGGTTTTCTATGGGAGTCTTTTGTCAATAAACCACTAAATATATTATGAAATATAATATATTATTATAAGGTAGGTTTTGCTTTGTTATAACAGCCACATCTATAATAGTTCATAATTATCAAATAAAGGTTCGCGTTTATCACGTGTTGAACTATGAATAGTGCGAGTAACATGACCCTGCAGGAATAATTATCTTATTTATTACTAATTATGATACGTATTAGTTTAGAAAATCTATGTCAATCCATATTCTATGCAGTTGTAAAGCCAAACAGATTTGCGAATGTGATTTGTTGCTGGACTAATTTATTGCTATTTCTGACATAGCGCAAACGACCTATAGACCAAACGATAGCAAACTATCCCGCCCTGTTATTGTCCAATCAGAGATAACATAATATATATTTGGGAAGATTCTGAAAATAAAAAACTGAAATCGAAAAATTATTTGGAGAAAACTAATAAATAACCCAGAAAAACGATGAGTCAGTATAATAATAACTGTTACTAGGCGATTTTTTTACCTGACTTTGTTCCGCGTAACATTTTATATAGCACCTCCTCGGTGCATTCAACCTCCCATTCTTGGCAACCAATATCGTCAATTTTAATGTCGAAATTATTTGACATTATTTTATCCAAGAATTCCATGTCATCGTCATCTTTGACATCCAGTGACTCTTTACTCAAGGCAAATATTTCAGACATCTAGAAAAATAGAATAGATAAATACGAGTGTTGTACGTTTACTTTCAGTAAAAACATCAAAACTAAATATTATTAAATGTTATTAAATGTTATTAAATTATTGATAAACTTAATAATAAAGAAAACCAATCAATAAAAAATTGTGAGTTCAAATCGTTGATTTGCGATCAGTCCATTATGACAAGAAGTGATTATAATACCGAATCACCAACAATGGACGTTAACTAAGTAGTTTATACCTCATCGACGATGTCTATGTCGGTAGAAAATGTCTTTAAATCTTCCTTGGTTGCCTTCTTAATCTTCTCTTCATCAATTTCTTCATAATCATTTGATACCATTGGATCCCTCACTACATTATCATTTGATACCATTGGATCCCTCACTACATTATCATTTGATACCATTGGATCCCTCACTACATTATCATCTGCATCGTTTCCAACATCATCATTAGCGACTTTTGGTTCCTCTACATCTGTATCACAACTCCTGTTTCTTTCTGAACTCTCGTGATCAGTGTCTACCTCAATAACATCAACAGGGTGATCTTTCGTAGAGAGTAAGTTACGTTTCACTGAAATATATCGTAAATAAAAATTGTAAATAATTCATAATTTTAACAATAAAAATAGCTGTACCTTCTTGATACATTGTAAAATAAATGTACCACTGGTTCCAGGGGATCCAGAAATAACCATCTGTTTAAGGAAGTTAACATAGACCTACCGTAGGCCAGGAACAGGCGAGACAATAAACTAAAGTCAATAAAACAGGTCAACATTTTATTTTTGCGAGTAATCAATCATCTGTTATCTCCCTACCTGGAACTGGATCATCAGCTTTAAAGTGGCGGAATTCGTCTATATTGTACTGATGCACAGAAAAGTTCAACCTTCACCATTCTCACATTGAGGAATGGCGCACGTAGTCCAATTAAACACAAAATATATTCCCAAGATTAAAACATAAATAAACGTCTTCTACTTTTACAGTAGCTATAGCTAGCCAGGTTCCATCATAACTAACCTGGTTTAGACTCCTTGGCCTCCTTATTCTTTAGCCAATCACTATATTTCTCAGCTGTGCCGTAATTTTTCGAGATGCGCAGATTATTTAGCACGTTTCTTAGCTGCTCGTTAAAATGTATTCTTTCTGTGTCGCCAATGGATTCATCGAGGATCATATCAATGGGTTTCTGCTGACGATCAATCTCGGCTTCAGGATCGCATCTGGAAATTAAAGTGGCGGGGCAAAATGAATTGGGGAAAGG
>JAUCBJ010006221.1:0-27090 GCA_032718475.1 Nemertoderma westbladi | reverse complement strand
CTGGCGTCCTCCAGGGAGACACAATTGCACCATTCTTGTTCATAATTGTTGTTGACTATGTTCTACGCAAGTCCTTAGATCATCATAATGATGATGGAGTGATGATAACTCCACCTACTGGCTCCAGTAGTCGAGGAAATCCTGCCAAGTACCTAACTGATCTAGACTTTGCTGATGACTTAGGATTACTCTCAGAATCACTAGAGGGAGTCCAACGGCTCCTCAGCTCATTAGAACATGCTGCTTCTAGTGTTGGTCTTTTTATTAACTCCAGAAAGACCAAAATTTTGACAGTTAACTTTGAAAGTCCTCAGCAAGTCTCTGATCGGTTGAGCATAAGCTCAAAAGATGGTATGCTTGAGCATGTGGATGACTTCTGTTACCTGGGATCATGGATCCGGAAGTCAGGTGAGGACCTTCAAATACGTAAGGGAAAGGCATGGGCAGCCTTGAATAGGCTTTCCAGGATTTGGAAGTCACCGAGAATTAATCGGAAACTTAAGGTCCGGTTATTTAGAGCAGCAGTAGTTCCAGTACTCCTCTATGGGAGTCCATGCTCGGCTCTTACTGCTGAGGACACCAAATCTCTGGACGGCACATTCACAAGAATGCTACGCCGGGTTCATTGTGTCAATGGACACATCTCCAACCAGACACTATATAACATTGGAGGTGTCTCATTGGTTCCCCCCAAGCTTGACACTAGAACAAAATCGCCCTCGCTTTGCATGACATTGCTTTCGCCATGAGGACCAGCCAGTGCATAATCTTGTACTTTGGCAGCCTCATGGAGTGAATAAGCATGGTGGACAGCCCATGAATTTCTTGAGACGCATCTTAAAGGACACTGGCCTTGAAGATGCGGATAATCTAGCAAATGTCATGCATGATAGGGAGTTGTGGTGGTGCAATTTTGTCGATAAGCCGGCACAGCATTCTTAAAAATGCAGCTGCAATGCAGCATGCCGATCCTAGTAGTAGGCAGGTTAATCTCACAAACCAGTCAAACTTTACAGTAGCCTCGTTTGCATTGTTCCAGGTTTATAGACTCCAACGTCGTCTTCGGTTCTAGGTTTAATATACACCGTTGTCGTGTTGTCCGTCTCGATCGCTATGCACCATATCGTACTGGGTTTAATAAACTACGTCGCCATTCTTGTCGTTCTGTGTTTTGTAGATTACCTCGGTATACCTCGCCACCGTCTGATCGTTCTGGTTCCGTGTTTAATACTGTAATAGACTCCGTCGCCATCATATCGTTCTGTATTTAATAAACTCCATTGTCAATATAGAAATCATTTCATTGTTTACATTTAATAGACTATGTCACCTTCTCGGATTAGGAATCCGGGTTTCGTAGATTCCGCCATCGTTCAGCAGTTCAGTGTTTAGAATCAAAGCAAGAATTCCGGTACTGGGACCACAATCAAGGATATCGGAAATAACAAACTCCGTGAACAACACTCGGGTTTAAAAACTACCTGTAACTACTTGTAAAACTACTTGTAACTGGGTGATCCGATCATCTA
Source organism: Nemertoderma westbladi (assembly GCA_032718475.1). Taxonomy (NCBI): domain Eukaryota; kingdom Metazoa; phylum Xenacoelomorpha; order Nemertodermatida; family Nemertodermatidae; genus Nemertoderma; species Nemertoderma westbladi. The sequence goes on along the minus strand of JAUCBJ010006221.1, from coordinate 25,561 downwards.
TCTGACAGTTGGTATCAGACTATCTGACAGTTGGTATCAGACTATCTGACAGTTAGCGCCCCAGATGTAAATACTTACCCCATGGGCTGTTACCTCTCTGACTCACAGCGCAACAGCCCCATAGGCCTATAGGGGCTGTTGTGTGGTTTCCGCTTCCTCTTCCTATAGGAAGAGGAAGCGGAAACTTTAAAGATCCGCAAGTACCAGGAACTCATGGACCGGGGCTACCTTTTCCACCCAGGCCGCCCGGGCCCTGAAACATCCGAGTTCCTGAAGGAAATCAGGGCAAGACTCCACTTTGTTACCCAGATCTCACCGCTTCCTCCTGCAAAGGCTGGCAATCGCCATCCTGGTCGGCAATGCGGCCTCCATTATGTGGACCGTGGACCCCTCACTCATTAACAACGAAGGTCTCTACGAGGTGTTCCATGGTCCCTAATACCCCACCCCCCCCCCCCCCCCCCTCACCCGACGGAACCGACTAACATCATACAACCCCCCCCCCCCCAGCTTTCTTATTTTGTTATTGTATAATAAATAGAATAGATTATTTCGTAAATGGAAACTTTACCTATTGTTTGTTTAATTGAACTATATCATTCCATATGACTATTATATTTTGGCCCTAAAGCTCTTTAATTCCCTATTGATATCCGTTATTGTTATCAAAGACGTAGCAAAATTAACGTCATGATTTCAACTAATCCCCCCCCCCCCCCCACACAACGCAAGCAAGAATTTCTTAAATTTGAACTTCTGAATATCATTCACATCGCCTTATTATCTGTTTATTTATTTATTGTGGAAAAACGAGTTACGTGAATGCTTTGATCATCTTGTTATTATTATTCAATAGTTTAAATGGTTCGGTGAACAAAGAATTACTTTTAAAATAAACAATAATCTATAGCTGCATTAATGCTCGCTTGATATTGCTGCTTGTCAAATAGCATAATAGAATCATTATTATACTGGTGTACGTTGCAACACAAATATATTCATTACTCGTTGCTCCTGTCTCAATACAACAGACACACCCGACACACCCATTCTTCCTACTAAGAAAATTGTAAACCATTATTTTGGAAAACTTACTGTCTTTTAACAAATTTTCGTATAGTTTTCATTAGTCTGGGAACAATCTCCTGGGGATTATTAAAGAAAATAATCTGTAATTTTCAGTAACATGTATTTTTGACTATCGTTTAATGTTTTGGTTAGAATAACATTCCACTGTAACCTGCTACTTCCCCTTAAAATACTACTACTACTAGGATCGCATGCCTCTTTGCAGCTGCATTTTCAAGAATGCTGTGCCGACTTGTCGACAAAATTACGCTTAAGTTCAATAAAGAGAATTAACGTTGTTTATTCCGAGAGAAAGTTTAGTTTCGTTTAGGATTTGCGTCAATACCCCCCCCCCCCCCCCCCCCCCTCCCTGTTAATGATCTGAAGACACAGATCTACCATATTAGAATTATATCGGGCTGTTTCCAAAACGTTTTAGCGCAGCGTCTCTGTACTGCAGACCTCTGCATTCAGCGAGCGGTGTAGCTGAATAAACTGAATATCCTCATATCCGCTCGCAGGAACAACAATTTTTTGTTGACTACTATAATAACCGTGCGCACGCAGTTGAGGGTGAACGGCATGCAACTGCACATGAGAATCTCTGTATGAAGTTAGTTATTAAGGATCAACAACATGCCAACCTTATTATATTTATATATTATTAATATTGCTAATGTGCTATTTATTAGGTAGTTATTGTACAAATATCATTCAATGTCAGCTCAGGTATTGGATTAGGCTTTGAAATAAGAACAGAAGTTCCAAATACCTAATAATGAATGATAAACATCTGGTAACCTCCATCACCGATCATCACCATTCCTGCCGTCGTCAGCAACAATTTTTGATTCTTCAGTGTTGTATTTGTATTTCTGTTTTTGGCCTACAGTTACCGCGTTACCGCTATCAAATAATCAATGGCGCCGGGGGCGGGATATTCTTCCGGTTCTTTGATTTACACATGAAAAGAAGGATAATATACAATTTTGTGGCAATTATTACATTGATAATTTGGGTGATAGGCAGTTGTGGCGGCGCAATTTTGACGACAAGCCCGCACATCATTCTTAATTTATATGTGATATATATATAATGCAGCTGCATTGCAGCATGTCGATCCTAGTAGTAGAAACTTGGAATAATATCATCAGTAATAAATAGTTAAAAAGGCCTCCCTGGTAGGGAAGTTAAACGATGATGTTCTGGAGATATTCTGTCAGAAAAGGTTGCGGTTCCGCAAAAAAACTGGTATCCCGTGAATATGTTCTTCTAGACGGGTTTGTTCGGGTTTGAATTCTCTAGGATGGATTTTTTGGGGACCAAATTGTCCAAGGTCCGAATTTTGGTTCAGAATATATAAAAAGGGAATAAAATAATGTATTATCCTATTACTCAAGTAATTATCCGGATGGGTTAAATTATTCACCAGTGCTGATTTCATTTCCAAACGGAATTATTTACAGCAATTGGGTCAGTAGATTGTATATTTACTAGCTGCCAATCACAATTCATACATAATTTAGTACACATAGGAAACCCAAGTACTTTTAATAATAGAGTAATTTAATTGGCATTAGCATTGGTAGTGCCTATTAAACCAGTTTATTAATTGAACTTTCAGCGAACATGGATGTAAAAACTCCACTCGGGTGGAATTAACTCGAATCCAATTACACGTATCAGCGTGTGGACACGTCCGCCTAAATTAATATTGGGCGAGCCATGTTACTGAGCGAACCTAGAAAATATATGGTAATGTGCATACTAATCTGTTAGGGGGGTAATTTTATTTAATAGTTTAATAGACATTTCTGGAGGAACTGACGACCCAAACCCATCAAATGGATAATATTTTATACAGATACACACTAATTCATTTGGGTGTGTAATTCTTGTTATTCTATATAATTTTTTTTGGAATAGGTCGTATATAATGAAAGATATACTGTAAGAAAAACATTTCAGTCAGGATAAAATATTAAAAATTATAATTAGATTGTATCTATAAAGATTATATATTTAAATTGCAAATAATGACCACATTTAGATCGTTGTCATAGCAGTTATTACAAATACATAATAACACATTAATTATTAATAATCTACTACAGTAATAACACAAAACTATTATTATAAAATAACTTATCAAAGTAATATATTATTGCAACACATTTGCAGTTCAAACATTATGATATTTCAGGAGTTTCATATTATTGATATTTCAACATAATAATTCATATTTTGAATCAGCTACTTAATTTTGTTCCTCAGAAAACAGACAGTTTCAGTTTAGTATTTCATTTGGTCATATTTGCAGTGTTTGAGAGTGTGGAGCAAGTTAGGAAGAGTTATCTATCTAATTGAATATTAACTTAATTTACAGTCTCACAACAATATCTATTGTTTTTCTTAAAAGTTTTTTTTTTACGTTTTTCATAATTAACAGTTTCCCTTTAAAGTTGGTTTATATACAAAAAACAAACTAATTTTCATAATATACCCACAACCAGTTGACTGTTTCTAAAAGATCTGAAAGATCTAAAAGATCTTTCTAATTGGAAATTTAAAAAGTTGCAATTTGCTACTGTAAATTGTTTGAATTGCGATATACGCTGATTAATACAGCACCGATACCGACGTATCAGACAACTTTTTGAAATTTTTGTTAATAAAATTTAATAGTATTTATAACAAACCTAAAAAATTAGCATAAATTTGCAGCGCCACCTAGCGGTGCAGAATTATTTTCACAAAATTTCGCCTAATAGTTATGTTGCCCCATTTGATCTATCATATAAAAAACTTTTATGTTATTAGATTCAAAACTGTAAAAGCTTTAGTGTATTAAGCGCAATCAAGTTTTTATTATTGTTAACTAGTACTAGTATTAACTAAGAGTGAAAAATAAAATTTTTTATTTTTTTGTTTATTTGTTTTATATTGTTTTTATTTCCGGAATTTTTGTTTTTGTTTTTTTGCACAATAGAAAAATAACATAATGACAAAAAATAACATATAACAATACCTAACATGGGACCAAATCTGAAAAAATTTAATCGATTGGAGAATAAGAGTAGGCCTACTATTTAAATTCAGTTGAATAAAATTACTAAGGTAACTAAATTGTTACAATGATTGCAGTAGCTTTCCATATCATAAAGCTGGGCGACAAATTTCAATAAAACTTGGGGTTTTCGAAAACTTTTTACTTTTTTCAAATTAACTGAAAAAAAAACAAAAAATTGCAAAAAAAATTAGGCCTATTTCGAGATGCCACTAAATAGAAAGAAATAACACATCCAACGATTTCATAGTTTATTGCACTATCGTTGGTCTAGCATAGGGAAATATACCTACTCGAGACATTCTATTAAAATGCTTTATACACTATATGCAAGGAATAAATATTAAATTCTAGTTAAACTAGATTTATACTAAGTATACAACTTCGAACTACCGCATGCGTTTTGCACAGAATTTAATCTGAGTTTATAACTTATTAACTACTACATGCGTTTTGCACATAATTATGCTTTTATTACTTAACATTATCTTAATTAAGTAGGTAATACTAATACTCTATAACATCGAATTCTAAAACTTATGACTACAGTAGATATTTATCTAAGAACATATGTTTAACTACAATAAAAAAACATTAAGCGTTTAGGCAACGCTGTTTGTAATTTGAATTTCCCTCGTGCTCATCTCGTATTCGTAACGGCGTGTGGGCGGGGCGCACAGCTTCGGACAACACTTTGCGAACATCCGTCTACATGCAGCCTTCATCTGCTGTGAACTCATTATATAAAGGGCGCTATCCCAAAACGCGTTACTGGTACTCACCCACCCGAAGGTGAACGTCGCCCAATAAGGAAGCGGTGTTGTCGCGATGGCATCGTAAAGGTTACTTATGAGGTAGGGTAACCAACCATTAAGGAAACTAATTCCCATTACAACTAAAGTTCGGAGAGCTTTGGACCGATCCTCCTTATTCTCTCTCGAATACTTTGTCTCCGCTTTAGCATGTCGTCTCGAAATAACCCAGATGGAAACATAACAGTATGTTATGATTAGTAAATCTGGCATAAAGACCCCTATACAATAAACGGTGTATTCCCAGGAGGATTTCCAGGCAATTCCGCACCAGTAAACGTCCTCTCTGTACGCGAATGAACCGAATCCGAAAATTGTTGGACATATTGCCGCAAAGGAGATGGTCCACGCGAGAGAGATTGCTGCTACACAGATTCGTTTAGTCATTACTAAGTGGTATCTGAGAGGTCTAGTGACGTAAATGTATCTGTCGACTGTGACCAACACAAAGGAATGAATGGACATGTGGTAAGTAACATTGTAGAAGAAACCGATAAGTGAGCAGGCAGACTGGCTGAGTAGCCAACGTTGGTAGAAGACGCTGGGTATAGCGAAAGTGAAACAAATTCCGTAGACAAAATCTGAGAATCCCAGACTGAGTATAAAGTATCCAGTAATGTTTCTTAGGGAAGGTGTACTTAGGATGACTCCAATAACGATACAGTTAATGATAAATGTTGAAACGACAACAGCTGTTATTATAATTGCTTCCGCGTAAGGGAAATAATCATTGTCTTTTTCAAATGGAGGTTTGGAAGTTGAGTTTACGACAGTCATATTCGCCATGGTTAGTGATTAATTCATATAAGTAACAATATTACAATTAGTTGTAAATAAATCTGATAGGGGGGAAACAGGACGCAATAAAAATTCATCCCTCTCCAGGGGAAATTGAATGTAAGTAACAGCTGTTTACTCTAAAAAATAAAACTGTAACATGTTCTATTGTGTTTAGTTTATTGTTTTGGTTAAAATAACGTACCACTGAAACCTGCTCATTTCCCCAAATTGAGAATTTATCATTGAGGCGGGATATTAATTCGCCAAGATGGGATTTGCGTCCCCCCCCCCCCCCCCCTGTCTCAAATAAATTGTAGGTTTTATCTAAAATGCTTTTTGTTATTCCCGCGATTAAATTTAATAAATAACATTGTATAATTAATTTACTATCAAAGTTTGTATGAAAGTAAAAATAGTTCTTTCGTATTTAAGTCAATTAAGTTTTAAAATTGTGTTTTACAAATTTAATTTAATTCTTAATATATTAAATTTATGTAACTAGGAATTATAGCCAACAAATTGTAAAACGAATGTATAAATAAATTTTAAATAAATACCGGTATAAAATAAAAAATATATAAAAAAATTAAAAAAAATATATAAAATAAATATATATAATTTTGATTGAATATTTTTTACTTACGAATATTCATAATTTTGAATATGGTGTTAGTTATAATTGTTCTATTGTACTGTAACAATCTTTAAATAACAAGTCTCTTTGAAGTAAGCAGCAGTGCAGTGATTAAAATAATAATATATGTAGGGTGAGAGTGATTGAGTGTAGGGTGTGGGGTCTGATTGGAGTTCGTGTTCATTATACTTGAGACAATCTACCCGACATACTGTAGCATTCTAGTGATGTGCTAGAGATATTTGGTGGGCGCAAGAGTTCCAAATCAACATGGCCTAGCTTATAGGCAAAGCAGGACCTTATCGCCCCTGGAACTTTTTTTGTTGCGAACTTATCGCCCCCTTGTTCTGAGTATTTAGTGATTTATCGCCCCGGGTCTTTATCGCCCCCGAGTCTTTATCGCCCCTGTCATTATACAGGATACATTCCCCCAACTTTCTCATACTTCCTCTAAGTCACATATTTTAGTAAAAATGAGTTTATACTCAAATATTTTCTTTTACAGGAGGCCTACCATTAGAAAATTCATATTCAATTCATAGACTAAGCAGAAGCAGCCGATAGATAAACGGCTAACAATCTGGGTTTTCATTCAGGAGGCCCGAGGTTCGATCCCTGGACGTCGCAGTACTGTTTTGGAACGGGGCTTTAAATGCTACAGACTTCTACACAGGTTTTCACCCTTTACTGGTCGATAAATGGGAACCATTGGAAGGGTTTAATTTGGAAGATCACCCATAGTGGTGAACTGGCATTCCTTTAGGAACAGAGTGGAAGGATTTAATCAGTAATCACCCAAAAGATCCAATTTCGGTGAATAGGTATTCCTTAGAGCATTATTAGAGTTCTAAACGTTTCTCACATTTAAATTAATAATTGTCACAGTGGCGATAAGGTAACAGGGGCGATAAAGACCTGGAGGCGATAAGTTCCCAGGGGGCGATAAGGCCCTACAATTCTTATAGGAGTACAGTAGTAGCTATAAACAATCGAATCTTAAGAATCTATATATAACTCAGAAGTTATAGTCGTGAGTGTCAAGCGGAAGTTATGAAGCGGAAGGCATCAACAGATCTGTATGTATACAGAATAAACAATTAAGTGAATTATAAAGGTGTAGCTACTTTAACAACTAGAAAATAATAATAATTATAAAAGGGTTTGTAGTTATCCTTGATTAAATAATAACTCTACACACATGAATTATATCCTATGAAACCGTCATATGGCTTTGACAGCTCTATATTCTATTGTAAATAAAGGCATGTCTGATATTGCTTTTTCTTAAGAATTGTCAGTTCAATTTTTTGTGAGTGTAACTAAAACTAAAAAAATTTATTTCGATTCTCGTGGGCGTTATTTTTGGGAAAAAAAATCTTTTAAATTTTTTAGTAGTAAATACTAACTTTGTTACTAGCCATAGAATGCACCAAACTAATGAAACCGTGTTTTACTAAACGACAGTGAGGTGAGTGTCATCTAGGCTTACACAGATTTTACATACAAGAGTATAAGCTTATCTCAACCAATCTAATTTATTTATATTTTGAAATGATTTCCATTAATGTTATGTTGGCTAAGCATGGTGCAAAATAATAAGTAAATAGTAAATAGCTAGCGAACTTCCATTCTGTAGCTAAAAAAAAATAATGAAGATTCATGCTGCAGTCAAATCTAAATAAGTTTCATCCATGGTAAATGTTTGCTTTGTACTACAGGCCTATACGGTTTGGGTTGTGTTCGTGTGGGGCCACATAATGGTTCGAAATGCCAGACAGAGGATATGTGAAGCACAGCAGGTACTGTGTATGACGCAAAACGCTGCAAAATAAAAGCAATCGATAGTTTATCGAGAGTTCGTTGGCATCGTATTCAATCCTAACGGATTAGCTTACACGTCAAAAATCCACATGATGTTTTAAAACCGAAAACCCTTTTTGGTTCTTTACACATATTAACCCCAAAATTAAATAATACATTGCACTTTACACGATTACAGTTTGAGGCATTTAAAAAAATTGTAATCTTATTAAAGTTAAGTAGTATGCCATCATATGGAGTAGGTAGGTATATTTCAATTCGAATGATATTTCTCAGAGTTCCTATTATTATTAACCTGCATATTTTCTAGCCCAACTAGAGTTGGAGAATCTTCAGGCGAAACAAGATTACTTAAATAAACAAAGAGCAGCTACTCAGATGCAACTACTGAGTCGATCAACTCCCAGAAGACAGGGATTTACCTCCTCTGATGAGGGCGATACAACAGATCCTGAAAGTAGAGGTAATAAATCTCGTTCAAGCGGACGTAGAAGAACGCCACACCGTCAGAAGTTACCTAAATTACCTCCTGCGGTGAGAAGGCAACTGGCTAATGTAGATTTAAGTAATCAAGAGCCCACAGACCAAATTATTAGAGTAGAAAGACTCCCTACTATAGTAGATGAGCCTGAAATAATTAGGCCTGTCATTGAAGCCACTCCGGTGATAGAGACCCCTGTACTTCCAGAACCTAATTCTAAATTCCCTTTGCACAGTACTAAACAACCTGTGCCCAGTAGACAAGCCCCGGAACCATATCCAGTTTGATCCATCCACCCCCTCCCTTGACTGCGATGCACTAGCTAACTTTCGGAGCTGCTCTACGTTCATCAGTATTGTCCTTTATTCTTCGGCACATTATTTGTCGTGAATTATAGTGAATTGAAGAACTATCGTAGCTGCAGATATTGCTGCAGCCTTACACAGCATGAATGTGGGTTGTCGCGTAGGCACAGTGTGGCTTGGCGACATTGTCTACACATGATTTTCTCTTAGTGAGCACATCAGCCAAAGACATAAAGAGGCTGGCCGAAGTCCTGCTTAACAAAGCCAAAGATATAAACCTAAAGTTTTGAACCTTCAAAAACATCGTGGATAGTCTTTGATGGCATTCAAAGACCTTCCCACAAATTCTTCTTCATTAATATATGTGGTTCTTTCGTTCCCAGAGCTTTTTCCCTCTATTTCTTGGGGTATAATCTCAGGAACTCTTCGAATTCCAAGTCAATCCTTAACGATGTCAGCTTAGAAATCTGGCCATGCAAGGATTCCAAATGTATCACAATCTGAATTTCGTCGTAAAATAGCTAAGATATGAGAGTTAAAAAGTTGCATGGTTTTGTGCCTGGGCGGGGCTATTTTATTCTATTTAACAAATAATCAATATTCTTGAACACTTTGTTTATGTATGAATAGCTACAGAATAGTCTGGCTCACCCAGTCAGTGGTCGGGAGGTGAAACTATCCGAGACTTCCGAGAAACACAATGAAACATCATTATATTTTGGTATTTAGTATTTGGTGCATCTTGTCTTTACAATTATTAAAAAATTACCATCTGTTTAGCTCGTAACTCGGGAGTTGATTAAATCTGTCCAGGCAAGCTCTCAACTAAAGCCTGAGAAAAAATCAACAAAGTCAATTGAATAATAATGTGACTTAGATGTAGAATATAGGTAAAATATTGCTTTCTGTTTTCTTCAGATGAGAGAAATAATATCAAGTTTCTCTCATGGTTAGAAAGATTAGCATCACTGGATAAAATAATCATAAATCAATATTCGATGTGAATTAATTGAAGTTCAACGGATACGGAAGCAAATAATATCCCCGGGCTGGTAAAATATAAGCCAACTAAAGCTAGCTAATCATAAATGTAATAAAGTTAGAGTTTTGCCCTAATTATCGTGACTATCTCAATAAGGTTTCAGTGGATCTGGTAACTACAGTATCTTTCCATCTTTCCGATTAATGAATTTAATATGATTTGATCTGAGCACCTGAGGCACTGCCTTTTAAATTATATTTAGAACGCCGACTTGACCTGCAATGACATTTATTGCTTAGGATCGCAAGTTAAAATGACTCGAGTTTAAACAAATTGGAATAGTTTTTAACATCCTACTAAATCTATAACTATACAGCTTATTAAGTTTTGCTTGTACATTTTTAAAATTTTTTTTTTTTATTTGCCTATTTTATTTCGGTAGGATGTAGAAGAAACAACCCTTAACATACACCATCACCTACAGTATAATTATATATTAAGAATTCAGACAATTTAACTGCACTTTCATAATAAAGTACCACCGTCTGGCTGGTTAGCTGTTAGGATGCCATTAGGTGAGAAGTGTCTCGACCAGCGAATAACCATCTATTGGACTCAGTCACACGGATATTGGACTCAGTTACACTGATATTGGACTCCGTTACACTGAAATTGGACTCTATTGGACTCAGTCACACTGATATTGGGCTCAGTTACATTGATATTGGACTCTATTGGACTCAGTTACACTGATATTGGACTCAATTACACTGATATTGGACTCCGTTACACTGATATTGGACTCTATTGGACTCAGTCACACTGATATTGAACTCAGTTACATTGATATTGGACTCTATTGGACTCAGTCACACTGATATTGAACTCAGTTACACTGATATTGGACTCAATTACACTGATATTGGACTCCGTTACACTGATATTGGACTCTATTGGACTGAGTCACACTGATATTGGACTCAGTTACATTGATATTGGACTCAATTACACTGATATTGGACTCCGTTACACTGATATTGGACTCTATTGGACTGAGTCACACTGTTATTGGACTCAGTTACATTGATATGGACTCTATTGGACTCAGTTATATTGATATAGGACTCAGTTACTCTGATATTGGACTCAGTTACACTGATATTGGACTCAGTTACACTGATATTGGACTCAGTTACATTGATATTGGACTCTATTGGTCTCAGTCACACTGATATTGAACTCAGTTACACTGATATTGGACTCAATTCCACTGATATTGGACTCCGTTACACTGATATTGGACTCTATTGGACTGAGTCACACTGATATTGGACTCAGTTACATTGATATGGACTCTATTGGACTCAGTTATATTGATATAGGACTCAGTTACTCTGATATTGGACTCAGTTACACTGATATTGGACTCAGTTACACTGATATTGGACTCAGTTACATTGATATTGGACTCTATTGGACTCAGTTATATTGAATTAGGACTCAGTTACTCTGATATTTGACTCAGTTACACTGATATTGGACTCAGTTACACTGATATTGGAGTCTATTGAACTCAGTTATACTGATATAGGACTCAGTTACTCTGATATTGGACTCAGTTGCTCTGATATTGGACTCAATTACACTGATATTGGACTCAGTTACACTGATATTGGAGTCTATTGAACTCAGTTATACTGATATAGGACTCAGTTACTCTGATATTGGACTCAGTTGCTCTGATATTGGACTCAGTTACTCTGATATTGGACTCAGTTGCTCTGATATTGGACTCAATTACACTGATATTGGAGTCTATTGGACTCAGTTATACTGATATAGGACTCAGTTACTCTGATATTGGACTCAGTTGCTCTGATATTGGACTCAGTTACTCTGATATGGGACTCAGTTGCTCTGATATTGGACTCAATTACACTGATATTGGAGTCTATTGGACTCAGTTATACTGATATAGGACTCCATTACACTGATATTGGACTCAGCTATTCTGATATTGGACTCAATTACACTGATATTGGACTCTATTGGACTCAGTTATATTGATATTGGACTCAATTACACTGATATTGGACTCTATTGGACTCAGTTATATTGATATTGGACTCATTTCAAACGCGATTTTTTTATTCAGTGGGACTAGACGCATTTCAATCATAAGAGGAATTATTAGTTCCTCAGTCTTCAAACCAAAGTTTTTGGATGTATCCAAACTGCAGAGTTGTCTATTTCATATAGCCGTATCTCTTGATTGTATGTTGTAAAAACTTGGGCAAACTCGTAATTTTGTAGAATATCAGGAAAATTCTACTTTTTTGAAATTCTCCACTAAATCAACTAAATATTTGAATGAACGATCACAGTAGCATTGCTTCATGACTTCTTTTATGCTTTACATCAGGAAGGGGGGCATATGATGTAGTCGAAATAAGTTACACTTTGATAAAATAATATAATAAATAATGAGAGGATTATTCTAATTTATATATTTCATGTATGGCGGCAGAGCAAGTTCAGTGTAGGTGTATTCTAACCAAAACAATAAACAAGATCTTCTTACCAATTTGCGCTATAGATCACTTCTTTCAATTGAGTGCCATGTCCACCACAATGTAACAAATAATGATGTGGTTAATATATAAAAAATCATAAACTGTATCAGATTGTGATCAGATTATAAAAAATTGACGATATTCAATGTGATTCAAGGAATATTTACCGTAAGATAATTATTGATAGCTGTGAAATATTAACTGTCAACTGCACAGTAGGATATTTCTTGCAAGATTGGAAATTGATAGATCCTGTCAGAAATCATATCCCGCCCGCCTACACCTTATCTTCCGACTAATTGCATGTTTATAATTACAAAATGCGTTTTCGGTATGACCAGACTTGCTCGGTATGGTGTTGAAATACCCTGACATTTTAATCAGTCATAATTTTTTTGTAGAACTAGCAGTGTTATTGTCTCTGGCTATGTTGTCAGCAGCAAATAATTAACTGTTAGGAACTGCGGAAGTAAGACAGCGAGGTAGGAGGGGGGGGGGGGGGGGGGGGTTGGGGGGTTGGTGTAACTTGACGCAATCCTGAAATTAACCCTATTATCACTGGGATTTACTGTTTAGAATAGCAGCACTGACGGGGGGTAGATTGCCCCCCCCCCCCCCATTGTATTTTAGTAATCGCCCAATGAATTCCTACAACATTTAAAAAATAAAAAGAAACACTTCCCAACCTTATAAAATGAAAATTTCGTAAACTGGGTATCATAATTATCACGAACAAAAGGATCAAATTTCAAAATTGTTATTAGTTTAATAGGTCGTCTGGTCTCATCGAATTGGCATTGTTCTTAATAAAAGAAAGGAGCAGGTTACGGTGGCTCGATATTTTAACCAAATCTATAAACAATAGAACAAGAACAATATCAGGATACAGTTTTATTATCGGGAGTATTCTATGTTATTTGCGTAGATTTACTGCCGGAGAGGGATGGATTTTCTTTGCGACGAAAATTTCCCTTCCCATCATCGGATACCACAGAACGCTATTGCAGCGAAGTATTACATTTATTCCAGAGCAAGGAATTATCTTTCTAAAGTATAATTATTCCCCAGTAGTCGAGGTGAAACATTATGAAACGCTAAAATATATAAAATAATTTTTGCTCAGAAAAACTATTGTTCAATCCTTAACAATATAAAAAAATAATGGTTGAACATTATCATTTTTAAAATAATTACAATTATAACAATAATAATTATTAATTGGATTGTCTATATGAACTAAATGTAAGGCGGCGGCTGCCGAAAGCAAGCCCAAAAGATTATCACATCACTGAAAATATTTAATCTGAAAAGAAATGGAGTATAATATTATAGCAAATTATAATTTACTGTAATTTTAATAAATTATTTCCAACTATAATATTATATTCTGATTATGTGAGTTCGTTTAAAAGGAAAAAACAACGTTTAACAGCCTATGTATTATGTAATCTACATTTCTATAATAATTAACTGTAAACATTTTGTTCAACTTTATATTTCATTGGGTGATTTTAATTGGAATTACAATTATTAATTAAAAAGTATTAATGACGATTGCAATTATTTTTTGTATGGCATTGTACTACAATTATCCCAAAATAGACAATGAGATCTTTTTATAAAAGTGGAGCGTATATAAGTGCGAAACGCAAATGCAAGATGGTGAATTTCCTCAGCCAATAGAAAAGCAAAGATTTCCTGTATGGACCAACAGTTGATATATTTCGGTTGGCTTTCTGGAAGGGTTCACTCGAGTTGAGGGAATGGAGCTATTATTGTGTGTCGGAACAGAAATAATCTGCAAGTAATCAAATAAAACAGGTTGTGTGAAGAGAAGTTGCCTCGATTTGCGCTAACTAGTTGAATAGTAATAACTTGTGGCTACGGAATTGGTATTACATTGTTAGCCGATACAGCAGCGGTTTCAAGTAGCAACAGCTAATTAATTATTTCAAGTCGAGAACGTAATTCTATTTAAATATCCGGTGATATCGAATTCCCAAACCGCCGATCAAACAACCATGTTTCCAAGATTTTAGTGACCAGTTCTGTTGCCTTAGTCTTGTTGCCTTAGTCTTGTCTTGTCTGTTGTCATATCGCCTTAGCGGCAATATGCGGTGCTTAAACTTGGCAGAAATACTATTAAGACTACGATCTGCTGTTATTCACATTGTTTATGGCCGTTTATAATAATGGTCAACCATTTTTTTGACTGTGGATTACTGTTGTCGCCGTTTTTAGGTGTTATCACAAATTCCACTTATCCCTTAATATCTTATGTGAGTAATCTATATTTTTTGTATTAGTGGTTGTCATTATGGTCGTAAGATAGTGTTGTGGTTCTATTATTTACTTTGTACCTTACAAGTTCTATTTTCTACTGGCGTTCTGTAGTACTGGTGTCTTAGGCGAAAATGTCCCCCTCGCGCGGAATGACCCCCGGGCATTTTCGCCTACCACCAAATGTCCCCCCAGAGCATTTTCACCCCAGATTTTGAGAGTGAAGGTCCCAAACCCTAATTCAAAGTGAAATGGCGTCCCGAAACCCTAATTAAAACTGTCATGTAACCCTAACCCTAAGTTATATTCGCCATTCGGGCCAATGGCAAGGGTTTAAAATCACAAAATTTCTTATATTAGAGCCTCATGACTTATGATTAGGGTTACATTACAGTTATAATTAGTTAGGTTCCACCTTGGTGTAGTGGTCGCATTGAATTCTCATCTCCTGTAGGTCGTGGGTTCGTTCCTCACATGGGCCAGTGCTGTTTTCGTTTCGGCACGAATGCTTTAAAGGGACCAGCGAGTGCGCATCTCTGCCTTGCATCCTTAAGTGGTGGCTAAATGAGTACTGGTGTTTCCTCTGGGGAGTAAAGTTCTGGGGGGGCCACACTGGAAAAATAAGACTTTGTGAGCAGACTTTGTGCGTAATCCCTGGCCTAGCGGCCGAATAAAATTTACTTTACTTTTTTACTTTACTTTTATAATTAGGGTTTGGCCCCTTGACCAACTAACCCTAACCAAAAAAAGAAACAAATAAATCCAAGTTATAGTGATGTTCGGTACGCTAGGCCAACTTCAGTATTATTATACTTAAGTCTATGGAGAGGGAGTGGGGCACTCAGCTACATTCACCCACATTCAGCTAGGACACCGGTCCGGTCACCTAGGACACCGGTCCGGTCACCTAGGACACCGGTCCGGTCACCTAGGACACCGTTCCGGTACTAAATATGTTATTCGCATTCATAGTACAATTTCCTAAATTTTGATTTCATTTCAACTTCCTATAAATAAAATATTATTTTATATGTCAATAAATTTTATATATATAGAAGTTTATTTTTTGCTCAGTTTGTTAGGAGATAATACATATACATGCTTTTTTGATATTGCTATTATTGCGTGTAGCTTATTTGTTTAAATTTGTGGTTTAAAGTACCACATAAGTGTTTACAATATAATTGTTGTTGTAGATTTAGTATGCATATTCGAATAACTTATTATTTTATAAATAATTTTGATACTACTACTACTAGGTCGAGCGAACTCAGACAATGGAAATGAGATCCTTCCAGGCTTCCTGATTCTCCATAGTTGTCACAATTTATTTTCTCTCAAGTTCAGTATCCCTTTCAAGTTGATCTATATATGTTATAGCCGGTCGTCCACGGCTACGCTTTCCATGAGTTGGTTGCCATAAAAGTAGATTTTGTATGACCTCATTTTTACTTCCAGCAGTGCCCACTGAATCTTAATCCGAATGCCTTCTTGAAGTCCACAAAAGTCATGACTGCGGGGAGATTCTTTGACTTAATTCCTTCAATCAGTCTCCATAGTGCAAGTATCTGAGCTATTGTTGATCTATTTGGTCGAAATCCGTTTTGGCTCTTACGCAGTAGTTTCTCTATGTGAGGCCTAATCCTATATAGAATAATTTTATTGTATATTTTGGCAGCTACTACAAGCAGATAGATCCCACGATAGTTTGTTGGTATGCCGAGGTCTCCTTTCTTGGGGAGAGGCTTTAGTTGACCTTTAGTCCAAATTGGTGGTGGCTTTTCCCCTTTCAGCATCAGGTTGCAAACATCCAATAATGGTCTGTTTAGCACTCCTGTTTTCCAGAGCTCTGCAGGGATTTGCTTTAATCCACTCGCTTTATTATTGGACATGCTTTTAATGCTTCTTTGTAGTTCAGTGGGTGTGGAGTCCCCTGATTTTATAGGTATCGTCTTGTCATATATTTTCCTTGTAGGGCTGACCTCTATGTTTGTTGGCTACCTAAGCAAGTTGCTGAAGTGATCTTTCCATTTCACAACACGTTATTTCACAACACGTTATTTTAGCTTTGAGGTGCCCCTTAGCACATCTTTTCCAACTACTCTCCAACTAGTGTTGCCCCTGTAGAGGAGGTGGAAAATTTCTACCACAATCTACAAGCAGCTACTGATGGAGTGGATCAGCATGCATTCTTAACATTCCTGGGAGACTTTAATGCGAGTCTGCATCAATCACCTTCATCGCCTTGGGTCTATAGCAATAGTGTTAACCGAAATTCTGTCCATCTTCAGGATTTTATCTCTGGAAATGGATTGTTTTCGGCTGGAACCCAGTTCAAGACGCGAACTGGAAAGCTATGGACTCATAGTGGACCCAGTGGTCACAAGTCCCAGATAGACCATATTCTGTTTCGTAGAAAATACAGGAGCTCTATACAAGACTGTAATGCATTTACACTTCGACCCTTCTCCAGTGATCACCGCCTTATTGTGGCCAAGGTAAGACTAAGTCTGCGTGCTAGCAGAACAACGAAATCTGCCTTGCCGCGGCATGACTGGTCCTCTCTGTTGCAACAGCCAAGTGTGAGATCCAGCTTCACACTACAGCTGAGCAACAGGTATGAGGCTCTTGCCTCTGAGGCGGCAGATCACTGTGAGGGCTATACTGCCTTTACAGAAGCAGTTAAGTTAGCAGCTGCAGAAACAGTTCCTGTATACCCTCGAAACAGGAAAAGGGCCCCCTGGACTGACAACAAAATTCAGAAGTGCCGAAATGACCTTCATAAGGCGCAGAAAGAGTCCCGACTCAAACAGACTACAGCGGCCAAGAATGCAGTTAAGGCTGCATCTAGGTCCCTGAACAGGCAGTACTCTGTTAATCTACAGGAGCTAATAAACCAACAGGTTGATGCCATCAATGATGCTGACGACAGCAGGCAATCATCCCAGGCATGGAAATCGATCAATTTGCTTACTGGGCGGAAAAGCCAACCAATCACCAAGGTTAAGGCTGAATCACCAGCTGATCGCCTCAATGGTTGGAAAGCCCACTTTGAAAAGCTCCTCAATAATGACAGGGTATTGCCTGATAACTTTATAGAAGTAAAAGTGTCTGAGTCTGTACTCCCAGATATTCCCATTGGCGATATCTCCTTTGCAGAAGTGAAGGCTGCTGCAAAGAGCATTAAGACCAATCGTGCCAGTGGAGTAGATGGTGTTCCCCCTGAGGTCTTTAAAATACCTGAGTGTTTAAAGCTCATCTATCCCATCATAGTAGACATGTACCGAACAACAAGAGTCCCACAAGAAATGAAAACAAATAAGTTGGTGCCAGTTCCCAAGAAGGGCAACCTAACACTCTATGGTTCTTTTCGGGGAATCTCATTGATCTCGATTGCTGCAAAGCTATACAATAGGATTCTATTAAATCGCATCAGGGATCCCATTGAGAGACTGCTCCGTGGAAATCAGAATGGGTTCCGTAAAAATCGTGGGACCATGGAGCCCATTTTGGCACTTAGAAGGATAATTGAAGAATTATCAAAAAAGAAAGACTGGCATCTGGCTGTTATCTTTGTTGACTTCTTCAAGGCCTTTGATTCAGTCTCTCGCTCACGTATGTTCAGCATACTTTCATTATATGGGATTCCTGATGAAATTATTGCAGCAATCAGATCAGTATACGATGGTTCGACCATATTTGTGTCTACTGTTGATGGTGACACAGAACCATTTGAAGTGTTATGGGGCGTCCTCCAAGGAGACACACTTGCACCATTCTTGTTCATTATTGTGCTTGACTATGTTCTACGCATGTCCTTTGATCATCATAATGATGATGGGGTGATGATAACTCCACCTACTGGGTCCAGAAATCGAGGAAATCCTGCCAAGTACCTAACTGATCTAGACTTTGCTGATGACTGATGACTTAGGAGTACTCTCAGAATCATTAGAGGGAGCCCAACGGCTCCTCAGCTCATTAGAACATGCTGCTTCTAGTGTTGGTCTTTTTATTAACTCCAGAAAGACCAAAATTTTGACAGTTAACTTTGAAAGTCCTCAGCAAGTCTCTGATCGGATGAGCATATGCTCAAAGGATGGTATGCTTGAGCATGTGGACGACTTCTGTTACCTGGGATCATGGATCCGGAAGTCAGGTGAGGACCTTCGAATACGTAAGGGAAAGGCATGGGCAGCCTTGAATAGGCTTTCCAGGATTTGGAAGTCACCGAGAATTAATCGGAAACTTAAGGTCCGATTATTTAGAGCAGCAGTAGTTCCAGTACTCCTCTACGGGAGTCCATGCTGGGCTCTGACTGCTGAGGACACCAAATCTCTGGATGGCACATTCACAAGAATGCTACGCCGGGTTCATTGTGTCAAGTACAATGCACACATCTCCAACCAGATACTATATAACATTGGAGGTGTCTCATTGGTTCCCCCAAGCTTGACACTAGAACAAAATCGCCTCCGCTTTGCAGGACATTGCTTTCGCCGTGAGGACCAGCCAGTGCATAATCTTGTAGTTTGGCAGCCTCATGGAGTGAATAAGCATGGTGGACAGCCCATGACTTTCTTGACACGCATCTTAAAGGACAGTGGCCTTGAAGATGCGGATGATCTAGCAAATGTCATGGGTGATAGGGAGTTGTGGCGGTGCAATTTTGTTGACAAGCCGGCACAGCATTCTTAAAAATGCAGCTGCAATGCAGCATGCCGATCCTAGTAGTAGTAGTAGCACAACTTTTCCAACCAGATAACTCATTTACAGTTTGCCAGGTAAGTCTTTATTTTTTCTCTATGTGAGGTCTAATTCTATATAGAATTATTTTGTTGTATTTTGGCAGCTACCACAAGCAGACAGATCCCACAATAGTTTGTTGGTACACCGAGGTCTCCTTTCTTGGAGAGAGGCTTTAGTTGACCTTGATACTATAAAGATATAACGTAGACACAATTACTATGAATAATAATTGATATCCATTTAATTTTACTTTAAAAGGAAAAAGTTATGGCTTACATGTATCTAATGAGATGTAATTAGTACTGTAGCAGTTATACTGCTCAATGTGCGCCCTGGGCTTGGTGCATTCGATGGTATCTGAGCACGTTGACATTGTGGTTAACGTGCTTAGTAGAGAGCAAGGACACTGATTACCATCTATCACCAGGGTTACATGTGTCATTTACAGGAAATATTTAACCAATTAAATGTAATTGCTGGAAAGTTGTAATTTCACTTTCGCGAATATTTGAGGAAAAATTTGTAGCTAATTGTTACAATATTATTGCCATTTCTTATGTGTTGTGAATCACATGCAAATTATTATAGATTTGTATAATAATTGTATAATAAATGTATAATTGTTATATTTGGTATAATTGTTAATGTAATAACTATTTACATCCTTGTGTGCAAAGTAGCACTTTGCAGCGTTATGACCTGTGTTTATTTATGTACCGATCGAGGGCAGCGAGGGAGGTTAACGTAGTTCACATTTCTCGTTTAGCGAGAAGAGAATAATCTACTCGGCAGCTGTTGAGCTCTGTTGTGCGATTTCGCCCCCTTTGTGTGATGGTGTCCTTGCGCCGCACGCCAACAAGCTGCTACGGAGGTAATGGTGAAAAATATCGAGACTTGAAAAATATCGAGAGTAAAAATAACGAGTGTTGAAAATTAACGTGATTAAAAAATATCGAGAGTAAAAATAACGCGAGATGAAAAATATCGAAAATAACGACTGTTGAATAATATCGAGTGTTGAAAATTATCGAGAGTAAAAATATCGAGTGTTGAAAAATATCGAGAGTAAAAATATCGAGTGTTAAAAATATCGAGAGTAAAAATATCGAGTGTTAAAAATATCGAGAGTAAAAATATCGAGTGTTGAAAAATATCGAGAGTAAAAATATCGAGTGTTAAAAATATCGAGAGTAAAAATATCGAGTGTTGAAAAATATAGAATATTGAATAGGACCCCTAGAACTATTTGGCGAAAGTTGACTTTATATTTTAATTTAAATATTACCTTTCGCAATTTTTAGTAACTACGGATAAAAGTCATTATTATGAAACAATTGTATATATTTATAATATATTACTTTACTCGTCCTGAACTACTACTATATGTAGTTAGGAAAGCGTAAAAGCTATTTATGAAATAATATGAGAATAAAATCAGGTAATTAATTTTTATCTTTGAGTTGTGCAGAATTCCTCAGCGATATAATTCAATAATTCAACTTCACAAAATGTTCCCATTATACTTTCAGGTGATGGTGGATGCACTGCATAGGTGGTTAGGTTACCGTGGTACAGACGCAATCAGAAGAGGAATGCGGGCGTTAATCACATCAAAAACGTTTTATAAATCAAATAAAATTTGAGAAGTTGCTGCAATCAACTAAAGTTGAACGTGGTATATGAGCCTGGGTACCGTAGATACTTACTATACTCGCACAATCTTGAATCTTCTGTTTTTGCAGCATCTATGTGATATAAGGAACTTTATCGATGTATAGTGAATATGATACCATATCTTCATTTTAATCAGGAATTACGCCCTTCTGGTGTGAAAATCAGATAATATTTAAATTTGAATTTCGCTGTTAAACTATTGGCCTAATAGGGTAGGTGGTTATATTTTTTGTTATCCCCCCCCCCCCCCCCCCCCCCCCTTTAATCTAAAGTATTTAATTGCACTCAAGTGCTCATTATTGGCAATGCTTTGAACAGGTATAATTTAGTTTGTAAGAGGCCTCACAGTTTGCACAAACACTGGATCACAGTAGTGGTGGAGAAGTTCCACATGATCCTCAAATCTTAAAATAAAGCTCGTGACATCATGATGAGTATTACTCGTGTTTATTTGTTTGACCCAGGTACCCGAATTAATTAATGCTTTCAAATTCCAGAATTTACAGAATCTCTGCTAGTCAACAAGTGCCATGAGTTTTACGTGTTGTTTCTCCTGGCACATGTTTCTCCAGGTTCAGTGAATTCACTTTAAATTGAGCATTTTTTTGTGATGATATTACTTCTGGAGTCCTAAAACAATAATAAATGAAATACCAATAATTTTTAAATGTCAATTTATGGTGATCAACTGGATATTGTGGGTCACATCGTGGAATTATAATTAGTCTGATTTTAATTTGAGCTAAGGCGTATAAAGACTGACGTTGAAAGACTCCTGTCTGGCAAAATTCCGAAAAAGTAGAATATAGAAATAGAAAAGTAGAAAAAAAGAAAAAAGGAAATAGAAAAGTAGAAAAGTAGAATATAGAAATAGAAAAGTAGAAAAAAAAGAAAAAAGGAAATAGAAAAGTAGAAAAGCAGAATATAAAAACAATCAGCTATCCATCATCTCTGTAGACATCTTCATGCAGTAGTCGACTGTGCCACTTGATGCTATGTATACCAGGGATAACAAATGGTTTTCACTTAACTAACGAGGCGTTATGCATATTCGGTAGTAAATCATTAATAAAAAATCCTTCAACAATCTATAGGAATTATATATGATTCGTATATCCCAATAGACCTACTATCATAGAACAATTCAGCATGTTTAGTACTTTTGATGATTTATATTGTACTATATGGTAGATGGCTGGTGAAAGAAGACATGATGGTCAGCAACTGACATTCCTGTAATGTTTGCCAAAAGACACGATTTTTTATAGGAAGGGATCTAGGGGGTCTTAACCTCGAATGATAAGTTAATTTTACCGAAAATAACTATCTTTTATTGGAGCAATTGTAGGACTAATCCTATCACATGCATACTTTTTAACCGGGTAGTGTACAAATTTAGGAATCGCGTAATTTTTCTTGAAATTAAAATCTCATCCAGAATTTATCCATACCACTTCTATTCCTATAATAAATGTATAATAACAAACACCTCGAAAAATACATCTTGCCAAGACATTGTTACTATTAATAATTAAAAGACACAATGTAGATGAATTAATTGGAATTACATGGCTGGTCGCGAACTGAGGGGGTAGTGGTGATGCATCCTATTGATGTGGTTATCCCAGAACTATACTGATATACATTTAGCTGCCATTTAAGTATGCAAGAAACGAAAACTCCCCTGTACCGATGGAGTCGATGTGAATTCAAGGAAACGTAATTAATCAAGGACCATAATTCTTCAAAATGATTAATTATAGGAAATATTATAGCACTGCCTAATCAAAGTTTACTAAGATGATATATTTTATAGGACTATAATGGGTACTGGTTGATTTTGTAGATCGATATGAACTGGAGCTAGAAATATTGAATTGATCCACTGATATAGAAACCTATGGATACATATTCCATATAATATAGATAAAGATATGTGATGCTCAACCTTCTTGGAATATAACGTTATCTTTGTAATCCATTTATTCACTTCCCTTTCTTGTAACACACACCTGATGGCACTATCTTCTTTCAAAGTATCTCACAAGCAGATCTCACAACTGCGAACTGGTGCGCCGGACAAATAACCCATAACTACTCTACTTATAATTTCAAAACGATATCTCCTTATTGACTTTAGGTTTGAAGTGCACCTCTTGATAAGAGGATTAACAAATTTACCCTGGATGAATAATTAATTATTGAGAATGATTTAGTTTATAAAATCGATTATCCCCCACTACAACGCCTTTACAGATTACGAACTTCACATTGCCACCTTTCCGTTATTGCTACACAACAACAACGAACTAAAATTGAAAGAAGAATATTATTATGTGACGGGATCGGAGATCCCGTCCGGGTTAGATATGTACGCGTCACCATTCTGCTGGGCAGTCGTGCTAGTTGCTTTGGCCGAAGGCCGTTGGGTAAATCAATAAGAGTTTCTGTTGTTTCTCAATGTTGATAGTTCAAATGATAATAGCACAGTAAATAGTAATGATACAGAATATATGATAGCATAAAAATGCACAGACTGACTGCTGATGTTAATGGCGGTGACGGTCATTAACTATGACCGGTCTGCAACTGAGTAACTGAATCAACTGACCGGTAAATCAGTAATGTAGGATAATATATGATTAACACACACGGATATTGATTTCACTTCTTACTGTACTTTGGCCCTCTGTACCCAATGGATGCTTTCCTATCTCTAAATCACGTGCTTCCCTCCCCACTATTGGCTAATATACTAATTGTCACCTTGGCACTCCCTGTGAGTGTTTCCCCCCGCTGCTAGCCTTGTGGTTTGACCTCTCACCTCTCTCTGTGGCTTTGTGGCTTGTGTCGCCCCCCCAATGTTGGTTATGAGACGAGATTAATATTGGTAATCTCGTATCCCCAACATATTGCTAAAATGCCACTGGTCCCATTTTCTGGTGGGTAATGAAGCCGAATAGAATCCGCTTACATATTAAATCAAGTAAAATCATCTTGTAGCTAAAAAATTACCCCCGGAACCCTTTTTCTATGCTGCTAGTGCCATTTACTTCAGAAGTTCCTTAACTGAATACAAATCATTGTTATGACCTGTGTTAGTATTGGATAGGATAACCTGTGGGGAAATTTATCTCTTCATGTTTCAAATTTGCAGCTACTTCTACCCAAAGGAGCCAACCCAAAGGAGCACTGAGGATTAATGAAAGGCAGAGGAAATTTGTGTTTTAAATTTTAGGCATAGAGGAGACCCAATTTGTAAAAAATATTAAAACTTACCTAATGCCGATAGTATTGATACTGGACTATTAATTTATCATGTCAATGCCTCAACGAAATTATTTTAGTAATTATTCTAAAGAATCACGATTAAATACTCGGCAATCATTTTGAGAGATAGAGCAAGCTGCTTATTAGTCTGTCACTTTACACTACTAGTACCTATGTCCCATAGATGTAATATTACCCGTTGCCAAGTAGCGGTGAAATGATTGGACTGGTTCCCAACTAAATAGGTAATTGCAAGTATGCCAAGGAATGTGGGAGCTGGAAGTATAGAGTGACGGGATGCATTTTGATAACTTAATTCCGTTTAGATCAACTTGAACTAATTAAAAACTATAATGAAATGGGGTATGGGGATTACAACTGTATAATTTTTAAGTATAATTATTTATTCATATTCTATAAAATAATTAATTTCCATTAAAAGTCATGTTGAAAATGCTGTTTTGCCCTAACCAACTTAATTTATTTTAATTTAATTAATCAACTGAATTTATCTTACCTTCTCGAAGGACACACGCAAATTTAACTTGGAAAATTTCTAAACATTTGCCAGACTACATGTATACCAAGATTGGATAGATTATTAACGTTTAAAATTTGACATAATTCGACATAACATCAACCGAATAACAGAACAACAAAATAACAGGATAATAGAACTAACTACAGACACACCGCTCGAGTTAGTGGTACCCGTATGCTAAGCTCGCTTACTTTCGTGGCTCGCCCCACAACAGACACACCGATTGAGCTAGTGGTACCCGTATGCTAAGCTCACATACTTTCGTGGCTCGCCTCACAAAGTAGATATAGGATTTCGGCCGATTTCCATATCGAAAAAAATTTATTTAAAGATATATAAAGGTGAAGGCTTGAAGCTTAT
This sequence comes from Nemertoderma westbladi, assembly GCA_032718475.1. Taxonomy (NCBI): domain Eukaryota; kingdom Metazoa; phylum Xenacoelomorpha; order Nemertodermatida; family Nemertodermatidae; genus Nemertoderma; species Nemertoderma westbladi. The sequence goes on along the minus strand of JAUCBJ010006221.1, from coordinate 164 downwards.
GGTTAGGTTATTCCAAACAGGTATTGGCTACAAAGTACAATGTAGGTACATCTTAACATTTTTAAATGTCAGTTGTCTATATCATGTAGTGAAGTATTCTTTATATCTTTGATGCTTCACGTCACATGTTGAGTGAGACATCAATTAGTAAAACAATTATTCCA
>JAUCBJ010006220.1:0-29040 GCA_032718475.1 Nemertoderma westbladi | reverse complement strand
ATAATCAATGGTTCTTCCAGGTCAACCTACTGACTCTAGAGTTCTTCTTGTGCACATTAAAGGGGAATCGAAATAGGACGTCCTATTAAGGGTGTACCGCTTATTAACTCTGTGATAATCATTTTGTTGAACGATTTAATATATAAATTAATGTTTCAATTTTGTTTAAATATTCTCCCACTGTGGTGCATGCGCTGTGTAAAAGTTTATTAGGAATACATCATTCCATAAGTTATATAAACCAGTAGGCAGGCAATAACTGCGATAGCAATCCCGACTGTGGTGTACCATTGTTCGCGACCATTTAACATTTCCCTTTTTATGTGACGGTAATCCTGTTTGGTATTTGGCCGAAATTCGGCCAACAGGTCATGGTCTTCTTTCGTAAGTGCAGTTGCATCCAAATGGTGTAGCACGTCAACAGCAGCCTTATTACCGGCCTGTACTGCTCCCGACATGTACCCACACCATTTAGTCGCCACCTCCGTCCCTCCAAAGTGGATCTTACCATAAGGCTGACGGAGGAGATGAAAGTTGGACATACCTCCTGGAGTGCAAAATGTGGTGGGTGCTCCTCTCACATACTTTTCATTGTTCCAGGATTTTTCTATGAAGTTTGAAGGATTTTCTGCCTGTGGACCAAAATATTCAACAAGTTGTTTAATCACAGCAGCTTTGCGAATGTTTGATGATTTTGAAAGCCATTGGTCCGCATTCTTTCCTGCAAGAAAGCCGAGAATGGCTGGTGTACCCTTGTAGGTTGTCGCATCAAATGAAGATATCAGAGGTCCTCTCTCGCACCCATTTTCGTTACTCACACCTCCTGTACTCAAGCACTCACCAGAATAGCCATTCTTAAGCCAGAAGGCTTCTTCATATAATACATAAACCTTTGTCAAATTTCCAAGGACTAAGCTCTTAAAGAGGGTCTGTCGGTTGATTGGCATGGGTGGGGAGAATTTTATCTGAGCTGTTTGATTAGGTGGCATAGCACATATGACTCTCTTGGCAGTGTATTTGTTCCCATCCTTGCATGTGACAATAATATCACTATTACCCTCCTGTTGATATATGCCTTGAACAGGCGAATTTAGTTTGATGCAGTCTCTACCTCCAACCTCTACATAGAGCCTTGCTGATATTTGTTGTGTCCCACCTTTGACCCGGTACTGCTGAGCGCACCCATTCTCTACCAGAAAGAGCTTCATCATTCCACCAGCTGCATTTGCATATGCGAAAAAGAAGAGCGCAGATATCTGGGAAGCACTACATCCAAGACAGGCCTTAATCGCTGCATCAAACATGTCATAAATGTTTTCTATCCCTGTGTAGCCGCAGTTCTGCCTGATAAATGTTGCCATTGTCATTGCGTCCAAATCATGGGCCGTGAGCATATGGGTCACGAATGTCAACTTCCTTTACTATTGCCTCGAGTTTGTTGATAAGGAGTTGCAGGAAGATAGGGCCGAGCAATGAGTTGAGTGGTGGGATCTCAGAATTATATTCCCTGATCTTCTCATCACCCACCTGTAGGATCTTTTTTCCTGTGATATTCTGAGGGTAGTACTCTATTCCAAACTCAGTCATGAGGTCCATAATTTCGGTCTGGTTATCACAGACCCACTGTGCACCCAAGTCAAAAGTGTCATCTATCCCAGTAAGTCCTTTAACTGCAGTTGTCTGAGTTCTGCCTCCAACCTGATCGGATGCCTCTAGAACAACCACCTTAATGTTTGATTTCCGCCGTTTGAGACGTCGAGCGGCTGATAAGCCAGAAATTCCAGCGCCAATGACCACTACATCAACCACACAGCAACATACATATTCTTCCTCTGACATTTTTAGTTTTTCATAGCACAAGACGAAAAAATTGAATTAACATGAATATACAGTATCATTTTAAATAATGTTAGACAATAATGTAATCTGGCACTTTATTTGATTAAAATCACCTGCATTTTACCATGCGAGTCTTTTCAATTTAATATGTACTTTTAAATTAATCTACTTCAATCTACTTCGATTTTAATATGTAATTTCAATTTAAAATCTCGACTCTTAACCAAATTTGCGAAATAGATTGACAATTATATGAATACTACCGATTTAATATTCTAATTAACAAAGACAATGTAAATTACATAATTATAAGGGGGATCGTATCGATGTAACGGCAGTAATCCCTGAACTTTGTGCTCAAATCAGGTTCAATGCGATTGATAAAGTCATTATAGCTATTTACGTCATGGCATATAATCTCTAGTATGAGTAGGAGGTAATCTTGTAAAATCCCGTTGGTACAATTGAAAAATTATATATGAAACAGTTACCATTTAGTGGTATTTTTCGTTGTATTTTTCCTTTGTCCGTTATCCATAGTTGTTTTACTCAGTGGTTTGGTTTTGCATAGGGGGACAGTCCAGGTGTAAGTGTTGACAAATATGTAAGTATGGTGGTTGTTGTATGTTATATAAACATGGAACATTATAGAATATTCGTCACTCTGTCCCGGCTAAACAGTTGAAAAGAGATTTGGATCGCTTACACATTATTACGAGGTTTCGCGGGTAAAACCTTCATTTGGCAGCTGTAATAATAACGCCCGTCAGCCCATATTCGACCGAACGTACTGGTCTCAACACCTGCCTGAGCAGGCAAATTTTAAAAATAAATAATAAAATAAATTAAAATAAAATAAATATTCTTTACAATAAACATTCTTATTATAAAACCTTATGTTTATTTATTTTGTATAATACGGTACTGCGCTGCCGCATAGACGGATGTCTAGAGACTGTGGGAAGGAAAATAAGAATGTAGCTACTGACAGATGCAGTCAGTAGCTGGTGGACACAGAACAGAAAGGCTGATGTTCAGATGATTCTATTAATCAGAATGAATGACTGAAATAGCAGTACGTCCGGCATTTATAGGTGATGGAGTGAAGAATGGATTGAATTATTAGTGTTCGCGGCAAATTTGAATGTTAATGAATAGAATGGGAATGAATGAAATATCGCACATATTTTTTATGTTTTTTAGGGAGTAAAGACGACACTAAATGATAGTCTTATCTGTTTAAAACCCGTCCTACGCTACGAAATCTACCCAACATAAGCCAGATGCACATACCGAAATCAGACACCCACCTCGCCCCCGGCAACCAACCATGCGGCAGACCCAAATGCCTATCCTAATGCTGCAAACTCATTGACAACCAAACTCCTTCCCCGTGTGGTGACCACATCACAGGTACATTCGATTGCAAAGCCTATAACGTCATATATTTCATTTCATGTAAATCTCATACAAACCAATGGTACATAAGATGAAAAGAGCCACATACCCCTATCTACACAAACCCCTGAACAAACACAGATCCTCTAACAAATATGCCCGAAAAAGTACTCAACACGACAGACCCGGAGATACTTTTAATACAGTACTTTGTCACCTGCCCCCTAGAGGATCTAACAATCACTTGATTAAGCAGTTTGCTAATTGCAATATTTTTCGGCAAAATCATACTTTTCTAGAACAAGTTATTTTTTCATAGAAATAAATGCAAAGTTGAAACACCATCCCTAGGGTAAACAACAAATTAGAGAAATAATTTTAACCAGTTGTTTCCCGCTTCTTACAATTCATACCTAATAACCATGATTAATAACCATTGACTTAGTACGGTAACCATGATATAATATATTCTAGATATTTCGAAAATGCGAAAATTGCAAAATATTATACTGTGGAGTGCAGTGCAGCTTAATAAGATCCCGCCTTAAAGGCCTTTTTACACGTGGCAACTTTTATAGCAACTTTCTCGGCAACTAGCAACTTTTTTGGAGCAACTTAATTTAATCGCTGTTTACACGTGACAATTTTACCAGCAACTTGGCCGGCAACTTTTTGAGCAACTTGGCTAGTTTGACTGTAAAATAGTGGGTGATTTTATCTACTAGCTAGTTTTTGATAATTTAATTTGATTATCCCGCTTTAATTCGCCAACGCAAATTCCTTCAAGTTGCCGTAAAAGTTGAGCAACTTTTACAGCAACTTTTTTACGTGTTTACACGGAGCAACTTGATCGGCAACCTGGGTTTCTCTACAAGTTGCCGAGAAAGTTGATCTAAAAGTTGCCACGTGTAAACAGAGGCCTTTACTGAAAAATTAAATCTACTCTTTCTTGAATGTTTCTCTTGACGTTTTTTAAAATAAATGTTTAATAAAATGTATGTTAATAACCTACGTTTTATTTACTGATCGAAATTTATAAATGGTAGTTAGTTTTTATGATATCCAGTGTTACAAACACTGACGTAAAAAAACACGAAATTTACATATTTGTAGTTTTTGTTTGCTTTTTATGTGTGCTTTCAATTAAGGGGGGCGGAGGCAGGCCACGTAATACCTGGTTAACAATGTAGATTGGGGAGAGATCATTAATGATGTTTCTGTGTTTGAAAGTGAAGATGACAATGTGTTTGCTCGCACATCTCAAAAAGTTTTAGAAGACGAAAGTTTCATTCAAGTTAATCGAAATAAAATTACCAATATGGCTACATAAACTGTCTTGAGGGCGTTACAAAACTTTCTCAGTCTCACCAAGTGCAATAGGCCGATTGCATACTTATCAAAGCAGTATCTTAGTTTTAATTTTAACCCATTTATAAAGAGTTATAAAAAAAACGGGAATAAATTTGAAACTACAACGGTAAGATCATGCTTCTTTAGCCAATTACTTATCCAACATCCTACCTATAATTACTCTCCTGGACCATTTAACGACAGTGACACCTACTCTCGCCGGACCTGGAGACAGGCGCAACTTATATCAAACCACTTCTGGAATAAGTGGATCAGGGAGTATGTCAGCACGATCCAGACTCATCACAAGTGGCATCGAAAACGTGGAAATCTCCAGGTCGATGACGTTGCCCTTCTTCATGAAGATATTCTACCTCGAAACTCATGGGGTGCAGTGAGGTAGAATCATAAAGATGTTCCCAGATAAATCTGGATTGGTTCGATCCGCCAAAGACAAAACTCCTGTTGGTGTCTACAAGAGACCAATTAGAAAGATGTGTCTTTTGGAGGAAGCAACCTGATTTCAGCAATTTTTCAGAACCTTTTATCCATCACGTATTTTACTTAAATTATACCGGTACATATATATTGTGGAACCGTATATTTCTGAGATTTTTACTTCAATTCGTTTTGATTATACAGTATCAAATAGTTACCTATATATATCTTTGAAATAGTCTGAAATAGTATATATATATTTCTTAACCGTTCTACTGAAAGATATATAACTATATACGCACTATATACTACTATTTACTGATATAACTATGACAATTATGTCAATTGTTAATGTCAACAACCAATTGAACTTGTATTTCGCATATGTACAATACATTACATAATAAACACACACATACATATGCACAAACTCAGTTACTTTTGCATATCCGTGGTTATGGTATAGTCTATTGCTTAATTCTTAGTTATAAAAGTTTAAATTTATTTTTGAAGTCTAGTACATATATATCTACACGAAGTGGGGTCTTCGCGCAGCACGTGACTTAAATTTAATTTAAGTACTAATTCGAAAGTATTACTGTGTTAGCAAATTTTAAGCAGATTTCGCCTAATCACTTTTTACCTCTTTCATTTCTATTCAGACATTTCTGACTCTAGCGGTATAGTGAGAACTGAAGATGGATTAGGGTCTCCAGCCCCACAAAGACACAGCCTATGGATGAATAGTACATACGTACATCGGCCAAGTTTCATCTTGAATAACGGATAACGAAATGAGAGACGAATCTCACTTTCAGAAATTTCGTCGTATAGCGGCAGACCGATTAAATCTCCCCCCCCCCACAAAGACGCAGCATGTGGTCCAGAATATATGGCAAGATTCAGCTTAAACTGATTAAAATCAATGAGACGGGAGAATCTATTCACTTTCAGGCATAAAGTAGTCCTATAGCGGGTGACTGTTGAACTGATTTTCAACAAAACAAATTTTCAACTTGGCAGCTTTAAATTCGACAAAGTTATAAGCATGTCAATATCATAACGACGACAACGATTTCACTTTCAGACATTTGGCCCTCTAGCGGCAGACTGGAGAACTGCAGATGGATTCGCCTCCTTTGAAAGTCACAGCTAATGGTCTAATACATATCTGCCAAGTTTCAGCTTAAACGGATTAAAAGCAAAGAAATGGGAGGGCATTTAATGTTTAGACATGTGGCCCTCTAGCGGGAGACCATTGCACTGATGGTGTCTGAAAGTCTCTCAAAAATCTCAACTTTAGCTCATATTGATACCTACAAATTTTCAACTTGGCAGCTTTAAATCCGACAAAGTTATTAGCATGTCAAAATCGTAACGACGACAACGATTTCATTTTCAGACCTTTGGCCCTCTAGCGGCAGACTGGAGAACTGCAGATGGATTCGCCTCCTTTGAAAGTCACAGCTAATGGTCTAATACATATCTGCCAAGTTTCAGCTTAAACGGATTAAAAGCAAAGAAATGGGAGGGCATTTAATGTTTAGACATGTGGCCCTCTAGCGGGAGACCATTGCACTGATGGTGTCTGAAAGTCTCTCAAAAATCTCAACTTTTGCTCATATTGATACCTACAAATTTTCAACTTGGCAGCTTTAAATCCGACAAAGTTATTAGCATGTCAAAATCGTAACGACGACGACGACGACGACGACGACAACGACGACGACGACGACGACGACAACGACGACGACGACAACGACGACGACGACAACTATTTGCATAAATTGACCCACCCCCTAACAGTGTCAATTCGCTAAGGCTCCGCCAACTTCGTGGCTCGCCCCACATTGCTTATATATATATATATGTACGTTCGGCCTAAAGGGCCATAGATATGTATCTTTGAAATGAAGGGTATTATGTACCTATATAACACAGATTGGAAGTAAAAAGGGCCATTAATATATCTACATATCTTGTGTATATATGTTCCTACATATACCATTTTAATATACATACATAAAGATGAAAAAACGAGCGAAAGGGCCAACTTGTATATCTATATATATAGGTATAGTGTACCTATATACCTCAATGGCCCTATCTTATTTCTCTTCATTCTTATAATTATTAAACTCATTGTATTTCATTTTGGCTCTTTATCAGCTCAGTTTATTTGTAAGATCAATTTGGATGCAAATGGGCCACTGTAAATGATGTATATTTGTGGCCCTAATGTAAATCATCTCATTCTTTATGATAGTAAAGGTGGCCCTTTTCCCGTTCATTTAATTTAATAAATCAATTTTGAAACAAATGGGCCAGTCAAACTTTCTCAAAAAATGACATGAATAGTAACATGAACTGTAAGACTTGCAATGTAATGACCACAGTTAACCAAACTAAAATAATAAAAGTAAAAATAATAAGCATTATTTTTGTTTGAACATATTTTATGTATGGTTGATATATCTTCTTGAAATTTGGTAAGAGTGACCTACACCTACAAGCATTGCTTATTTAGAAATTATAAATTCAGACAGACTTTAAAGTTCCCCTGTCTGCCGCTAGGGGGCGAATTGACAGAATCGTAGAAGTAGCTGTGTAATTATAGAGCCAACCATCAGATTCCATCTGAAATTTGGTAGGAGTGAACAAGGAGCATTGCATAATTATAAATTCTATGCCTAGACGGACTTTTATAGTTCTTATGTTCGTTACAGTACTATGTTCTAGCTCTAAAGAGCCTTGTCCATAAATATCTCCATGGCGCTACAGTATGGTCCTGATGCTGTTAAGCTCATTGTATTTCATTCTGGCCCCTTTTCAGCTCAGTTTATTGGTAAGATCAATTTGGATGCAAAAGACCACTGTAAAAGATGTATATTTGTGGCCCTAATGTAAATCATCTCATTCTTTATGATAGTAAAGGTGGCCCTTTTCCCGTTCATTTAATTTAATAAATCAATTTTGAATCAAATGGGCCAGTCAAACTTTCTCAAAAAAAATGACATGAATAGTAACATGATTTGTAAGACTTGCAATGTAATATTTACCTCAGTTAACCTAAAACTAAAATAATGTAGATTTTAATAAACATTATTTTTGTTTGTACATATTTTATGTCCTGTACGGTTAGACTTTCAAGTTCCCATGTCATCAACGGGCGGTTATCGCCGTTGCTTAAGTAGAAATTCTACACACAGACAGACTTTAAAGTTCACCTGTCTGCCGCTATGGGGGCGAATTGACAGAAACGTAGAAGTAGCTGTGTAATTATAGAACCAACCATCAGATTCATCTGAAATTTGGTAGGAGTGAACAAGGAGAATTGCATAATTAGAAATTCTATGCCTAGACGGACTTTTATAGTTCTTATGTTCGTTATTCGTTACTATGTTCTAGCTCTAAAGAGCCTTATCCATAAATATCTCCATGGCGCTACAGTATGGCCCTAATGCTGTTAAGCTCATTGTATTTCATTCTGGCCCTTTTTCAGCTCAGTTTATTGGTAAGATCAATTTGGATGCAAAAGGCCACTGTTAAAGATGTATATTTGTGGCCCTAATGTAAATCATCTCAGTCTTTATGATAGTAAAGGTGGCTTTTCCCGTTCATTTAATTTAATAAATCAATTTTGAAACAAATGGGCCAGTCAAACTTTCTCAAAAAATGACATGAATAGTAACATGAATTGTAAGACTTGCAATGTAATTACCACAGTTAACCAAACTAAAATAATAAAAGTTTTAATAATGCATTATTTTTGTTTGAACATATTTTATGTATGGTTGATATATCTTCTTGAAATTTGGTAAGAGTGACCTACACCTACAAGCATTGCTTATTTAGAAATTCTAAATTCAGACAGATTTTAAAGTTCCTTTAAAGTTCTGTGACAGAATCGTAGAGGTACTGTAGCTGTGTAATTGTAGAACCAACCATCAGATTCCATCTGAAATTTGGTAGGAGTGACCTAGGAGCATAATTAGAAATTATTGTTGAGTTTGTCGCCGAGGCTACTCTACGGGGTCGAAAGAAGTCAATAAAGCGGGCCATCATAGCTCAGATCCGCGAACGCAAAATAACTTCTCTTGTGAATTGGTGCTACAAAATAATTATTTATTACATGGGAAAAAAAGTATAATTTTTTTTCATTATTCTCAAGGCATTTTATTTACCGAGCGCCAGCGAGGTTAATAAAGGGTCGAGAGAATATTGAAGAAAAAATGTTCTACGTCTTTGTCCCCATGTAATACGTAATTGTATTCTTAAATTGATACTTTTTTGTTGCTTAATTCGTTAATAAAATATAGAGCGCTATAGTGTTACAAAATAAATTTAACTGTAGTATTTTACTATATTGCTTCCATAGTTACTGCGATTCAAATTATTGTACTCTTCAACTCCTGATGCTGCCTTATTCAATGTTAAAATGATTTTGTGTTCTCGAATATTTTGTGGAAATATTTCACTGTTAGGTTGCTATTTGTATATTAGTAACTACGTAAAAAACTTTTAAAATCCGACGTATTTTGCCTTGCTTTCACAGTTTGTTGGTGAGTCACTGATTGCAACTACTTTGAGTGTATGACAGTATGACTTATTTGCATTAGATCATTATAAGTAGTTTTATATGCTTAATGAAACACAGTACAATATACACTATAATATCGATAGAACGCGGCCAACGCACAGTACACGTGGGATCTAAGTTCGCTTCTCCTCTAGCGTGTGCTAAGGAAATTGTTTAAATTGGGATCTAAGTCTACCTAAGATCAAAGTACGCTTTGCTTTCAACGTGGGATCTAAGTTCGCTTTGCGACTAGCATGATGATTACCAAAGGCTTTTAATAGCATAAATTGGGATCTAAGTTCACCTAGTTAGGATCAAGTTCACCTAGTTAGGATCTAAGTGAACCTAGTTAGGATCTAAGTTCACCTAGTTAGGATATAAGTTCCCTTGCTAGGATTTAAGTTCACCCAGATAGGACCTAAGTTCGGAAAGATCTAAATCAGAGCAGCAGACCAGTAGTCCTACAGAAGTCAGAAGTAAGCTACTTCTGATCTTTCGGTGTTTGAATTGCCTGTTTGTTAAATTTGCGATTCCCACACCCCAGCAGAGGCCTGCAGATCAGTAAGGTACAGTCAGCCAGTTAGAGGTTTTGTGCAGCCAGATGAAATCTCACTTTTTTCCAGCCAGTTCATAGAAACACCAGCCCGCACCTGGCTGGTCTGGATATCAACTGGCTGGTGTTCGGACACTTCCCCCCGGACACTTCCCCCCCGGACACTTCACCCCCCGGACAGTTCCCCCCGCTCAAGTAGGACACTTCCCCCCCGGACACTTCCCCCCCAGACACTTCCCCCCCAGACAATTCCCCCCCCCCCGACTGTTCTTAACTTCGCACATTCGTATTTTTCATTTTGTAAGGTAAACGGACCGCTTGTATCACCCCAATGATCTTTTGCATCCCGATTTTACATTTTATATCCAAAATTTATTTATGGGTTTTATCAATGCAATTACATCGTATTGTTTGCTAATCTTTCAACAATTAATTAGATGACCTAAAATTCCATTCCCCGAATGATATACTGTTTTTATTAACTATAGAATTATAAATTAATTGTTTTAATTATAGGTATTATTATGTAATAGTCTTCTTCAAATTGTAGCAGATGGGGATGAATATTTTATTTGCAATCAAAATTATAGCTCTCCAGGGTAAAATTGACATGCGTCGACCTGTATTCTGTGTTCATCATTTCATATTGATATACATATTACTATACGTACTATATAATATATAGATATTATACACACTACATGTTAAATTTCCTGGTTACTTGCAATATTTTTAATAGGATTTTGTTGAATCATATAATATTGTTGTAATTTATATATTAATTTGGTTAACATTCAATACAGCTCGTACTTTAGTACTCCTACTCCTACTTAGTCAATTTATTATCTGATGATACAAACATGAATTGATTATTTCAAAACGGTCTCAAAGTCTTTCACCACGACGGGCACAGGAAAATGCCGGGGTTTGGCTGCGGCAGCCCCCAACAAAAGAAGCGGGGGTTTGCTAGCAGCTAGGGAAGAAAATTGCTAGTATCCACTCCAAGATGTTACGTACAATTTTTATTAAAAAAAGGAAGGAATTACAGAAAGAATTTCGCATGTTCGCAAATCTGTGCGGCAATCATTTCGTAAAGACTGGGGAAAGTGTAATAGCGATGATTCATTCAGGGAATATGAATGATAGAGTTTACAACTGTGGAACTGATTTTGAACCTTTGGCGGCAGCCGTGAAGGAGCACGGTGTAAAGTCAGTATTAAAATCAGTTGAGTCAATTACTGGAAATGGCGGTCGCGATGAGTCTAACAACTCCACCCTAACACCAAACACCACCGTTGTTCGCCTTACCACCAAGGCGGACAATATGGATTAAATCGGACTCAATTTTTCACCTAGAAAACCGAAATTGAACAAACGGTTGACGCTGGCGAGTGAAAATGTAAGCTCATTCTGTGATGTGGTTTATGGCAGTGAGGAAGATTTTAGATTCCCCAAAGCAAAGAAGGTGCTGTTGCCAATTTGGATTGGCTGTTGCGGAGATACTTGCAATGTCTGGGCACATAAGGTTTGCGCTGGAATTGGAAATTTGAAGACAACCCCAGGCGCTGAGAGTGAAGCCACTTGGTTAGAACAGCTTGAGTGGTTTTGCCAGCTTTGTGTAGCCTCACGCTTGGAGAACGACAAATTACCACTCGACGCTGCAAAGAAGCTAAGAAGCAGGTGGCTCAGAGTGAGGGATGCAGAAACTGAACTGTTGGGAAGACAGTCAGCCGCGAACCCAGCAGGGGTGAAAGAAAAAAATAAACGATACCAAGATATGATTGTGAACTATAATTATTAATTACCAATTATGAACTATGCATATTAATTACCATTGTACCAATTATTATAAACTATGCATATTAATTACCAGTGTAATAATATTAATACTATATATTAATAATAATAATTGGTACAATTGTAATTTACCATTGTACCAATTATTATGAACAATGCATATTAATTACCAATTATGAACTATATGCATATTAATTATGCATATTAACTCTACTATGCATATTAATTATGTGAACTATAATGAACTATAATTATTACTAATATATGGTGGATGTGTACATAACCAAATATAAATTAAATTTGATACACATGTCCGAATTACTATGTGCATAACGCATTCTATACACAGATTGACAGATTAAAATTGAGCAATTCTATCACAAAATCGGTATTTAAGAAATTTAACCAAACCGCAAGAATAAATCAAAGAAGAGAGGAAAGGATATTACGTTTAACACGATATTTGTGTTTTAAATTTCAGGCCTAGAGGCGACCCCGAGATTTATTATAAAACGTAATTACACTTAACTTTTTGGAAATATGAAACATGTTTACATGGAAATATGTTTATCTTAAACATTAAAATATATTAATATTAACATTATTATTCTTAAATTATTACTTTTTCGTTCGAATATACCCCATAATCGGGAGAAAAAGTTTCACAATTGATTCAAGTTTTCCAAACTTGGTTGACAGTTTATTTCTGTGGTTCTCAATTGCTGTACAAGCTACGGAGGTGCTGAACCACTTCTTCCAATTTATCAAACATTCGCCCATTTGTTGTTCCGCTGACGTGGATTCTTTTTCACCATGGAAGTTATCGGTATTATTTAGTAAAGTATTCTGGGGCGAATATTTAAATAACGTATTCCTTAAATCAGAAACATCACCAACTAGCCCATATAACTGTCTCCACCGATCCATATCTCTAGGAACCCCCGACGGATGAAATGATTTCATCATTTTATGGACCCCTTCTAACACATAATCCGCAGCTTCTCCATTAGAAGATGTTAATTTGCGTTTGAAGCTAATATGGCATATAAAATATGATAAAACATTCGGTTCCAAGCGTAGAAGTTGGGATAGAAAATAGGCGCAAATTTTCTGGTAATGCACGTGTCCTCTCGTGTAAAAAAGCGCTCCGAACTTGACGATGGCAGCAATGACAAGATCAGGGTGGTTTCGTCGGATTCCTAATAACAATAACATAATAATAAAGTAAAAACACATGCAGGAAATATAATCCCGGTCCCGATCCCGAAAAGTCTGATCCCGTTTAAACACTAGTTTGCACCGCTAGTTTATTCTATTTAATAAAAACACCACATTGTGGAACATTTTCTGGAATGTATCCAGTATCCTTGTAACTAGGGTTGTTTCATGATTTATTAGTGGTTTTGTTTAAATTTGAAATTGACCTTTTGCTTTTTTACATATTCTGATATTATAAGTACACTGAAATTGTCAAATATTTCAGAGCGTGGGCGCTCTCCCCCTCCCCCCCCTCCACACCCCCCGGATTCACCTACACACGCTCACACGCATAATAATTATTTAAGTGGTGGTTATGGTTAAAAAATTAGACTTTTTTGAAAATATTAGCCAAAACTACCTAGTATAAAAAATTAATGTCATGAAAATTACTTTGAAATTTAATTCAACATTACAATTCATTTACAATTTAATACAACATTATAAATTACTTACCTATGCGCATAACAGCGGCAGACAGCAAAAACGTTACTGCAAAATCGAATGTTGCAACTAATGCCTCATTTTTAGTTTCCCCCATATATGTCTTCAGTTTTGTAATAATGTCATCTTCCTGAGTTATTTCCTACAGATTCTCTAAGAATAACTCGAGAACAGAATCGACAACGCCAGTGAGAACAATCACGACAGATTCCCAGGCCTTGTGGTGGTCCTTAGCATCCTTAAAATACTGCAATGCCTTCTCAGTATTGAAACCGTTAAGATGGGCAAAATCTCTAAACAGTAGTTCCCAACCCGCCGATATAACAGCCTTTAGCATCGTATGTTCCATATGTGCATAACCTGGTATAAGAAGCAGGCTCTCCACCCAGTTTGGATTATCAGCTAATGTCGTTAACATCAGTGATGATGGGAGACCATTCATTCCCAGAGCAACACATTTCCGCTTCGAACCTTCGGCCATATTTACAATGGTATCTGCCATCCTTTTGACAGCCGCAGCACTCCCAGGATCTTCGGCTAAAGGTTCGTGAACAATAATATCGGAGAAATGAATTTCACACTTATGATGATCCAGTACTTTTCGTTCTATGGCAAACTCCAGTAACTTTGAATATGATTTATCATTAAATAAAAAGCTGTTGTTCTTCTTTAGAGCACTCAATTCTCCAATAATGTAGCACCCTGTAAGTTGCTTAAATAACTTATATCGGGAAAACAGATTTGAAACAGATTTATTAATTTCGTCATTCTGAAGAGTTATGTAATTAAGTGACTCATATTGAAGGGTGCTGAGACGCTGCACCATTGACACCACTGAGCAGACCTTGGTTACAGGTTGCGCTCCTTGTGTATAAACATGGTATGTTTTCCCAACAAACTGGTTGCTATCGCCCACTACAAGAGTATCACCGGATTTCGAAAATTTAGAGTCTAAAGATGATGAAGTTTTAAGGAGCTGAATAATTTTCTTGTAACTTGGGTGGGCTAATGAATTGCCTTGTACTTCTTGAGACAATTTCGAATTATCAACAGAATAACAGGCAATACTCTCTAAAGTGGCTTCTTTGCCACAGTAGCGTTTATTAGTTGATGTCAGAAGCAACTCATATATCTTTACCGCTATTATTCTCAAACGGATGTCTTGTGAATTACCACAGCTGAAGCTCGTTGTTTGGCTCACGTAGACTCCGCATAATTTAAACAAAAAATCTCTAAGTTTCCCTTGATGGATTAATTCTTCAGGATCATAATCTGTCAAGTCATCCAGAGTATTTATATGTTGCGAAGTGGATGCGAGAATAGCAGCATCGCGTCGTAAAGAAGCAGCGAGGTCGATTTCGAAACTATCTTCAACAGAAGCGGCCATGGTGTATGTCGCATTTGGAGCCGGGTTTTCATCCTCTTGCAGTTTAGTCTCGCTTGAAGAATTATTCGCCTGATCATGATTAACAATAATTCTTACCAATGCTGCCAAATGCAGTGAAACGCATCCATCGCACACATATGCTGCACGATTTGGGAGCAAACCAATATCAGTCATCTCTCTAACTAATGAACGTTTGAGTTGTTTCCCAGATGTGGAATACATCCTTCCATATGGTCGTTCCTCGCTGTGACACCTAGCCGAACACATTCTCCTGTTGAATTTACTCCCATTATCCATGGTTCCACTATTCACTTCACTACAAAAAGGTATAAAAGTCCACAACAATACAGCAATAAAAGTTCACAACCAACACAGCAATAAAAGTTCAGTAAAGACAAATTAAAACATTAGATTTAGGCCTACTCTCAATAAGTTATAAAACAGTAAGCAAGCGGTATGGGTACACAATACACACACTACCCCCGAGCCTGGACTGCCGGGCGCAGGCGGGAACTGTGGAACCCAGCGTCGTACAGTAGGCCCCCTACTACTGTACAGTAGTATGTTTAAGGGCAAATTGGATGAGAGCACTCTACTCCTGATCAGCCATTGGTAGATTACCATCTGCCTGGTCAGGCCACATACCTCTGCATACGAGTTTATATATCCTTAACCCATGACCAAGGATGTCCCTTTCCAGAACGAAGATGGTTCTAGTTGCAGGACCAGCTTTTTCTGTTAGAAGATGGTCTATAACAGAGACACAGGTGGCACCTTTATGCTGCATGGAGGACTAGCTTTTCTAACTGGTGTCCAACGAATGCAGAATGTAAAGTTAAACTTTTTGTATAAACTGCTATACAGACTGGCATATGCATATCAGGACTACTAATGAATTATATCAGTGAACTTAACATGACATCACTATGATATTGCATGACCGTATCATGCAACATATGACTTTCCCTGAACAATGAGGATCATGATTTTATTTTCAGTATATAATGTATGATAAGTAAGTAATGCCTCCTGTCATTTCGACCATCTTAGGACTATAATCATCTTCATAAATGTCACTGATTAATATTGTTCATAAAGCTTCCTTCAATTAACTCTTCAGTGGTGACAGGTTCACCATCATGATCGTCAATTACCTTTCCATACCAACCATACCAACAGTAATATAACAATTTGTTTTCTCCTAATAAGCCATCTAAGGTTCATAAACATTCCTTTCCATTATGAAGCCATATATATAGGGCTTTATCATATTCGCTTCTTCTTTGTTACACGAAGTATATTCATTTTACAAGAATGAATTATTTAGTATTTCCATGATATTTATTTTTGCCATACCTACCCAGTTTGCCAGCATTAAATAAGTGGTATATAGGTACAGAATTGAAATTGTTTTATATGGTAGTGTGATATGGCGAAGCTAGGACAATTCCGACCCAGACAATTCCGACCCATTCAAAGACCAAATTAAATTTTCATGGGTAGGAATTCTCCGGTTCATAATTGTCCTAGGTCGGAATTGTCCGGGTCGAATTGTCTGGATCCAAATAAATAAAATTAATTAATTGCAATTCCTGGAGATCAATAAAGTTATTATTACTGTATTATATACATGTATAGATATTATAATTGCAAATATATTACATATTTATACATATATTACAGTTATTATTATTATTATTATAGATATTATAATTGCAAATAAATAGATTACAAAGTTTTCATTAGTTTTATAATACAAAATATCTATACTGGGTTGGCGTGATAATTAGGACTCAATAATATATGCAATTTCTCGAAGGAACTTGATTCTATTGCCATCGAATGACTTGCAGACCTTATGGATCATGACACCCCTGTCCTGGTATACCTTCTTCTTTAGGGCAGAGATTCCAGCCATAAGTTTTTTTGATCTCAAGGAGTGCCAATGCTTCTTCTCTCTGAATTGCTGCAGCGAATTTTCAGATGGTAGAATGGGCCCCTCTGATATTGGCCATCAGTCGATTATTATATATGCTTCAGAGATTTCAGAAATTTGTATGTATGCATGTCTGTCAAAAAATAAAAACAATCATTTAACTTTACAAAATATGGCCATTGGGTTTTCCATGTCGGCGAATTCATTTTCCATGTCAGGTTTTGTTTTTAACAGCATTGAATTGTTTCTATGTATGTCTGAAAGTCAGTCCGTCTGTGTGTATGTATGTCTGTTAAAGAATGAAGAAAGGCATATAACTTAACAAAAATATGGCTATGGAGGTTTTCCATTTCAGGAAACCATTTCGGATCCATGTATATATTTTTGATGATATCTAGACTTTATGTCTCTATGTATGTCTGCAAGTCTGTTTGTCTCTATGTATTAAAAGTAATTAAGGGGGGGGGGGGGGGGGGGGGTTTACCCCCCCCATGAACCTTATTTTAAAATGGCTGTCAATTAGTGTTAAATGATAATATTGCTATTTTGTCATGGTCAACCACTGTATGGAAGGCCAAATAGCCTTTATAGTAAAATTGGAAAATTTATAGTCTCCCCCTAGCGGCTGGCGGCGGAATTAAAGATTTCACTAAAATTGCTACTAGTCCCTCAATTTTGGTCCAAATTTCTTGAAACCAACTTTTTTGGACTCAGCGTGATCGACTCTACAAAAGTTATCTTATAGAATTTTTAATTAGCCACTTTTATTTTAATTAATTAATTTAATTAATTAATTATCATATTTTTAATTAAAATTGGCTAATTAGAAAAAATGGTAATATTTATCAAAATTCCATAAGATAACTTTTAAAGAGCTTCCAAAGCTCGTTCGAATGAGCCATAAACGAAGAAAATTGGTTAAAAAATGACGGAGGAGTAGTAATTTGAAAATGAAAAATGTCATTCCGAGAAAATGCCCTTCAAATTTTAAACCATCCCGCCAAAATTGGCTGTCTGTGTTTTGGTTGGTTAATTATTTCTGGCACGAAGGGTGCACACCAACGAGCTAAAATGTTCATTACGGGGGTTTTTTGCGGTCGCTGATTTCATTTCCGATGTCAGTTTTAATTTTTGGTAGAATCTAGTCTATCTGTCTGTCTGTCAGTCTTCTGTCTTTCTTACAATTTGACGGACAGACCGTCATACGGAAAAACAGTGATAACTCGAGAACTGAAAGAGGTCTCACTAAGCGGTTTTCAGATTTGTATTCCTCATTAAATTCTGCTCTAGATGAAATAAAGAAACAACAATTTGAAAATTTTACCTGAGGGGGGGGGGGGTATATCCCCTCCCCCCCCCCTTAACCCACAAACTACAAAAAAATATAGAATCAGGACATTAATAAGCCCAAAATTAGTACAAAGCCACTAGGGCCATCAAAATCAAATAAACATAAAATAAACAAAATAACCAAACGTAATAAACTGCTCAACACACAGGTGTGTATCACAACCCTACCCTATACCTACCCGTCTT
The DNA here is from genome assembly GCA_032718475.1 of Nemertoderma westbladi. Classification (NCBI taxonomy): domain Eukaryota; kingdom Metazoa; phylum Xenacoelomorpha; order Nemertodermatida; family Nemertodermatidae; genus Nemertoderma; species Nemertoderma westbladi. The sequence continues at coordinate 10,526 of JAUCBJ010006220.1, read as the reverse complement.
ACACTAAATGATACCGGTAGTATACTGCACAAAACTAAGCATATATTATGTAAGAAAATATATGGCATTTTGTTGCCGCAAAAAAGAAAAAGAGCTAAGGCAAAAAAATAATTAATTTATCAAAAATATGGTTACGTTTCTGTGTCTGAAGACCACATGCTGCTAATCTCCAACACCTCATCAGATGGGTAAAAGAATTAGCCAATACCTGTCTATACTGCACCCATGATCTAGTATAATCACACCAATCAACGCAGTTATCTATTATCCCCACAGATCTATTATCCCTGACCTTAGAATTTTGAACATATTTTTGAAAAAATAATTATTTTTTGCCTTAGCCATATTTCTTTTTTCGGCGACAAAATGTCATATATTTTCTTTCATAATAGAGGCTTAGCCAAACAGGCCCAATTCATAGAGGGTGGTTGATCTTTTGTTTCTGGTGCCTGCCTTTCAAGTTCAGGTAGTGGTTGAGCATGGGGAACATTATAGAGTGGGCAGAAAATGCCTCTTGAAAGTTGTGAAAGGCAATCTTTGACAGACTTGGTCATAAAGGTACCAGAGGCGTTCAGGAGTGAGGCTAGGATCAGACTTAGTGTCTGGCAAAGACAAGTAAAAACAAGCCAAAAACAAGTAAGTTCATATTACCTTTCTTTGACATCACAACAACCTTTCACCTTTCTTTGACATCACATCAACCTTGCACATAAGAATTGTTTCAGATTCACTTGAACAGACTAATTGTACCAAGTAATATCTGAATCACTGAACAGTGAACACCTCATTTTTTCAGCAAGGCTAGAGGCCTTTACAACCTCCTGAAAAGTCTCTACATTGGTATCAGTGTATTTCTTCTTAATGAGAACGAAGTTCCTGTCAGGGCTAAATTTTGTATGACTGACAAAGTTAAAATTTACAGAGATTTTGGTTCTTTGGCCCATGTCTACAGACCATGATAGATATTGCATTACAGCATTGTTTTTGTTCTGTGCAACTGTGTGGTCAGCCAAGAGGTTTAACACAGATACAGACACATCTTGAAGGAGTGCGGTATGCTAATGACAGCATCTGCACCTTTCCCGCAAAAGTCAGCCTCATCTAAGTGGTGGTTTAGTTGGATATTAGAGGCTTCATTTTGGATTCCAAAAAGACCGCAGTGTCATGGAACCTAGAAGAAAATTGGCCCAACTTGTTGTGGATTTATGAATAGCTCAGGTACTGAGCATCCTGCTAATAGTGGCGGATTATTCACTTCATCCTTGTAAAATTACACTGACCAGCTGCTTTATCTAAGTGAGCTGTAGCTTCTTCCAACTTCTACCTTTGCTCACTCTCTGGATATTTGGAACAAAGAAGAATTGCAAGACCATTCATCTTACATACTTCGCACAGATCAGCCATACGTTTCATGGTACATATATATGGCAGATATTTCTGCCACATGCGCTGGAAAGTTGTCAGTTTTATGGAGAGTGAACCATCTTCTTCAAAACTGCGAAGACGATAGCCCGCCAGTGCACTTCAGCTTTGGTCAATGGACTGGGCAGTTGAGAAAGCCTAAAGTTCTTCACAACGGGAAGTCGACCAGGTAGGGGTATTGCACAATTTGATGCAATAATTTTGATGAAATTAATAGCCTTTGATAAAATGGCCATGAAATCTATTCCCTTATTTTTATTTCCTGGCTTTCCAGTTTACCCATGAATTCGAGTTTGGACACCAAAGTTGTCATAATGAGTTTTCAAATTAGCTGTCTTCTTCTTCGCACAGGTGTGAATAAAGTTAAAAGTTACCTTACAAATAACACGGTCTTCAAAACGAAATGTAGTATGTTTGTAGATAACACAGGAATCCCGCCGAACAGCTTCTATATGAGAAAGTAAACATAAGTCAAGTTCATTTCAGCAATTCCAGGTAGTTTGATTGTAATTTTGCAAAGAGCTATGGGTGAAATATGAGCTACAAGGGAGGCTACCATTTCCCAAAGTACAGCCACAAGTTATTTGAATGAATAAATTAATTAACTCATTCTCAGAAATATCAACTCGAGTATTTGTGGTTGTAAAACCAAGTCTGTTATATCTGGATCATCAACTGAAAGATCAAAAATTAATTCCAAATCTCCCTCATTTACTCCATCATCACCTTATTCTTCCTTGACATAAACATGCTGGTTAGGATAGGAGTAATGCGAATCCAATTATCTTAATTCGTTCCCAAAAACATCACTCATGTTGCATTATTCATGAAGATTTAGCAAACCATACTACAGTAGTGGCCACACTTCCAAACGCATTGTCATAAATAAAAATATTTTACACCCCCATCTTCGTTCCCCTCCTAATGCTACAAGACCCTTTCACCCCCCCCCCCCCCCCCCCCCCAGTTCCCCTGTTAAGTAATTTCTGAACAGCCCCTATCTATGGTAATAAGTACTCTATCTGTACAGTAAAACAAATAGGTGTTGTTCTAGGTTTATCTTCAACAATATCATAATATATTTTAATTGTAAAATTAAACGTTAGGGTTGAATGTGGAACCACCACTATACCGGTATCCATCTAGCATGAACTGCATGCAGATAGTGTATATCCCCAGCATTCTAGTTTGAAGCTTTTTGTGTTGCGGTGTTGCCATTGGTGGATGGTGTGATTGCTAAGGATAATACAGGAATATTATCCAATAATCTTTTTTAATTTTTTTTAATTTTCTGTTTAACGGTTTTTATTGGCTGTTGGAATGGTTGCCATGGAATCATATATCAACAACAATAATCTTCTAATGGTAGCGGAACCTCTTCCGGTACAGGGGTGCGGTGTCTAGACTGGTTCTGTAATGGTGGTGGTGATCGTCATCATGGTCGTCGTGGTGGTTGTGGTGATGGTGGCCATAGTGATGGCCGATGTGGTGGTGGAGGCGGTGATGGTGATCACAGTTTACAACAGTTCACAGTTCATCTGGGCACAGTTTAAAAAACAAACTTTCATCTGGGCACAGTTTACAAAACAAACTTTAATCTGGGCACAGTTTACAAAACAAACTTTCATCTGGGCACAGTTTACAAAACAAACTTTCATCTGGGCACAGTTTACAAAACAAACTTTCATCTGGGCACAGTTTACAAAACAAACTTTCATCTGGGCACAGTTTACAAAACAAACTTTCATCTGGGCACAGTTCACAAAACAAACTTTCATCTGGGCACAGTTTACAAAACAAACTTTCATCTGGGCACAGTTTACAAAACAAACTATCAAATAAATATATTTATTCCCTGCGCCGACCTACTTGCCGCGCAGCGGTGGATACTGCAGCTCCAGCTGCGACCCCTACTCGGGCACCGCCTACTCGGACAGCGACAGGTGGAACTACGCCAGCCTGTTGATCATCAGGTGGTATTACGCCGGGAGGTGGAACTACGACGGGTTGTTGATCAGGTTGAATTACAGCGGGTTGTTGAGCAGGTTGAACTACGGCGGGTTCTTGAACAGGTTCAGCTACAACGCATTCTTGAATAGGTGCAATTACGACGGGTTCTTCAACAGGTTGAACTACGGCGGGTTGTTGAGCAGGTGGCACTACGGCGGGAGGTGGAGCAACGGCGGCTGGCCCAGGACCAACTGCGGCTGCGCCAGGGGCAGCACCATCTCGACCAGAAGCGGCAGCTGCAGCCTCAGCTGCTACGAGGGCAGCAATAGCGGCGTCACGGGGATCCACAGCTGTGAAAGAATTAAAGAAATTTTAATATTAATATTAATCATATTTCGAATGACAAGCAATCTAGTAACAATAATTTTTAATTATTTCTAACTAATTAGAACACTAAGGATGGTGCTGAAGTACTTAAAGTGCCTATTACTTTTATTATTAATTACTCTATTGTAGATAATGTAGTACCAGACGAACTGAAATTAGCTAAGGTTGTTCCTCTGTATAAAAACAATAGTAAAGTAGAACCCTGTAATTACAGACCTGTTGGTATCTTAAGTATTGTATCTAAAATTCTAGAACGTTCTGTTTTTCTACAGCTGGAGGCACATCTTAGTAGGCTAAATCTGATCTATGAACTTCAGTCCGGTTTTCGTAAATCATATTCTACAGACACCTGTCTTATTAACTTAACTGATACAATTAGATGTAATAACGCAAAGGGTTTATATACTGGTATGGTAATGTTGGACCTACAAAAGGCTTTCGATACAGTAGATCACGAAATTCTGCTTGGTAAGTTAGGCCTGATGGGTGTAGGTTCTATAGACTGGTTCAAGTCCTACCTGTCAGACAGGTCAAACTGTAGTCATTAGCAAATCGCAGTCTACTGTACAAGAGATTACCTGTGGTGTACCGCAAGGTAGTATATTAGGTCCTCTGCTTTTTGTATGCTATGTAAATGATATGATAAGTAGTATAGATCCCGATTTTAAAATCATTTTATATGCCGACGACAGTGCTCTTATTTTCTCTCATAAAGATCCTATCCATATTTCCCAAAAGTTAAGTGCAGTTCTAGAATCCTGTAATGAGTGGTTGGTTGATAATAAGCTATCCATTCACTACGGTAAGACTGAAAGTATTTTGTTTGGTTCCAAAAGAAAGTTAAAGAAGGTAACTAAGTTTGAAGTCACTAGTAATGGACATTAAGATTGAAAATTAAAAGGAAGTTAAATATTTAGGCGCTACATTGGATAATTGCTTATCAGGAGAAAGCACAGTGAAAAACATTTTCTCGAAAGTTAACAGTAGGCTTAGGTTTCTATACAGAAATAAAAACAGTTTAAACACCGACTCCCGCAAGTTACTTTGCTCTTCTTTAATCCAGTGTCACATGGACTTGCATGCTCTTCTTGGTATGAAGGCTTAACCAAACAGCTTAAATGTAAATTACAAGTAGCTCAGAATAAAGTAGTACGATTTATTAAAGACTACAAACCTAGGCACCACCTAACTCCAGATGACTTTTCTGAATCTGGACTACTTAACTTAGATAGTAGAGTTAAGCAGCTACGCCTTAACCATGTGCATAAAGTGTATAATGGTAAATGTCATAATTACCTAAAACAAAAATTCAACAGAGTACGCGATACACACTATTACAGTACCAGAGCTAGTGCTTCAAACTTCTACCTCCCGAATTGTAAATCCTTTGAATCTGATACTTTCTTTTTTAACGGTATTAAAAATTGGAACGCTCTGCCTAATGAAATTAAAAACCTAGATAATCAACATTCTTTTAAATCTGCAGTGAAATCTCACCTCCGTGTGCAATGTAAAAATAGGTACAATAGTCCTACAGTAAGTTATTAGTTTATTAATTATTTACTATTTATACTGTAATTACGTTTTATATTAAATTGTTCTGTACATTACATCTTTATCGTTGCGTCGGACATTGTCACGCTCTTGGTAAAGTTGTACATGTACATAGTGTAATTACGTTTATATTGGTTTTAGGTTAGCGTAGTGTAATATTGTATTTGTAACCAAGTAACATAAAGGACCCCCTTGGAAATAAGCTGCAAAGCTTTAGGGGTAATCCTATATGTTATGTTGGACAATACCTTTATACCGGTACATTGTTTGGTGTATTTGTTGTTATTGTTTTTACATAATGTATAAATAAATCTATCTATCTATCAGTGAAGCTAAACAATTTATTTTCATTTTCTGAGCACAATTCATAACTTCGTCTTCAGATCTTGCTGATGTATTAATGAGTCTTTTATTGCTCTACATTAGTCGTGACTTAGCCTCTCAAACATTTTTACGGTCAACCTATGCTTCCCACCACCGAAGTGTTTATCATCAGATAGTTTATCCTTGGTTGATTCGTAGTTTCTCTAGGGCCTTTCCCAGATGTTTCTTGACATGGTTAACACTGTCAAGTTTCTGAACTCGCCCACAATCTAATACTTTGTTGTCATGAGACTTCCAGTGTGTCTTTCCTCCTTCAGATTCATTGAACATTGCTTTTTCAATGTTTGACATTTTGCTATATTTCTTACATTCATCACACCCTCCATATATAAATTCAACAGCGCAATAAGCCTCCATCACACACCATTTCAGTGTATTTCAAATCATAGTTTTTAGAATTGGTAAATATTTCAGCGGTATTTACTTTCTTGGTGATGTCGCTCCATGAATTCCTTATAACTATCATCAGACTTCTTGTAGGGACTCCCGACTCAAACAGACTACAGCGGCCAAGAATGCAGTTAAGGCTGCATCTAGGTCCCTGAACAGGCAGTACTCTGCTAATCTACAGGAGCTAATAAACCAACAGGTTGATGCCATCAATGATGCTGACGACAGCAGGCAATCATCCCAGGCATGGAAATCGATCAATCTGCTTACTGGGCGGAAAAGCCAACCAACCACCATGGTTAAGGCTGAATCACCAGCCGATCGCCTCAATGGTTGGAAAGCCCACTTTGAAAAGCTCCTCAATAATGACAGGGTATTGCCTGATAACTTTATTGAAGTAAAAGTGTCTGAGTCTGTACTCCCAGATATTCCCATTGGCGATATCTCCTTTGCAGAAGTGAAGGCTGCTGCAAAGAGCATTAAGACCAATCGTGCCAGTGGAGTAGATGGTGTTCCCCCTGAGGTCTTTAAAATACCTGAGTGTTTAAAGCTCATCTATCCCATCATAGTAGACATGTACCGAACAACAAGAGTCCCACAAGAAATGAAAACAAATAAGTTGGTGCCAGTTCCCAAGAAGGGCAACCTAACACTCTATGGTTCTTTTCGGGGAATCTCATTGATCTCGATTGCTGCAAAGCTATACAATAGGATTCTATTAAATCGCATCAGGGATCCCATTGAGAGAATGCTCCGTGGAAATCAGAATGGGTTCCGTAAAGGTCGTGGGACCAAGGAGCCCATTTTGGCACTTAGAAGGATAATTGAAGAGCTATCAAAAAAGAAAGACAGGCATCTGGCTGTTATCTTTGTTGACTTCTTTCTTCAAGGCCTTTGATTCAGTCTCTCGCTCACGTATGTTCAGCATACTTTCATTATATGGGATTCCTGATGAAATTATTGCAGCAATCAGATCAGTATACGATGGTTCGACAACATTTGTGTCTACTGTTGACGGTGACACAGAACCATTTGAAGTGTTATGGGGCGTCCTCCAAGGAGACACACTTGCACCATTCTTGTTCATTATTGTGGTTGACTATGTTCTACGCATGTCCTTAGATCATTATAATGATGATGGGGTGATGATAACTCCACCTACTGGCTCCAGAAGTCGAGGAAATCCTGCCAAGTACCTAACTGATCTAGACTTTGCTGATGACTTAGGAGTACTATCAGAATCATTAGAGGGAGCCCAACGGCTCCTCAGCTCATTAGAACATGCTGCTTCTAGTGTTGGTCTTTTTATTAACTCCAGAAAGACCAAAATTCTGACAGTTAACTTTGAAAGTCCTCAGCAAGTCTCTGATCGGATGAGCATAAGCTCAAAGGATGGTATGCTTGAGCATGTGGACGACTTCTGTTACCTGGGATCATGGATCCGGAAGTCAGGTGAGGACCTTCGAATACGTAAGGGAAAGGCATGGGCAGCCTTGAATAGGCTTTCCAGGATTTGGAAGTCACCGAGAATTAATTGGAAACTTAAGGTCCGATTATTTAGAGCAGCAGTAGTTCCAGTACTCCTCTACGGGAGTCCATGCTGGGCTCTAACTGCTGAGGACACCAAATCTCTGGACGGTCAGGGCCCTAAACCGATTAGGTTCTCTGTTCGCAGAACACCGAACACTATTCCGGCCACGGAACTAGTCCAGCAGAATGCCTTTATAGAATCCTGGAATTGTTGGGACGAGAGGATCTCAGCAACTAAGCGAAAACGAACAATAGGATGTTCCTAGACCCCCCCCCAAAATTTATCCAGAAGACTTTTTCCCATATACATTACGTTTAAAAAGTCTACGGTTCTCCGGCTAGGGCCAATTTGAGTCAAAAAGTCAGCCTCCCTAGCAACCGCGTTGCTATGCGTATAAGTCCAGAACCGCTAATGCTACGGACTTGGGACCGGCGCCAATCGATAGGCAGCATATGGGTTTACATTCAAATATCTTTTTTTGTACCGATCAGATCATGATCTTGACCATGATCAGCAAAGATCAGTTTTGATCAGCAATCGGACACTCAAGGCTTGCTCCAATCGGAAAACTTAACATTACAAAAAGATTCAGCGACCCCACATTAGTCATGATTCCCGTTAAAAGATTTAAAAAAAAGTGAATTCTTCCCGGTCAAAACGCAAGATCATGATCGCGCAAAGATCGGACTTCGTAAAATCGTAACTAAGCATTTTGGATATAAACAATTACTGTAAGAAACGTTCAGAACACCGCCCTGAGTCGATTAAAAAAAAAATTGGCTCGATCGGACAATCGGTTCTCGAGATCTGATACCTGATCATAAAAGATCAGATTTTTTAGTTTTTTCGGATTTTCTCGAAAACTTTGTTTGAGACCCCCGATTTTTTTTTTACGAATCGACTTCTATGGTGAAGGGGCACCTTTTGTGTATTTCGAAATTTTCAAAAAGCGATTTGATCAGGCCGCGATCAGAAAAGATCGTGTTTTCGGTTTTATTTCGACGACCAAGTTCTGGGAGTTCACCGTATGGAAAAACTTAACATCACAAAAAGATTCCTCACCCTCGAATTATGGGGGGTAGCCAAAATTTGGGCATAAAAAAGTTCAAGTCTAGTGGGTCAAAACTCAAGATCATGATCGCGAAAAGATCAGTATATTTAAAATCGAATCTAAGCATTTTTCTAATAAACATTCATTGTAAGAAATGTTCAATGGTCTATTCTGAGTTGATTAAAAAAAGAATTGGCTCGATCGGTCAACCGGTTCTCAAGATCAGCTTCCTGATCATAAAAGATCGTGTTTTTCTGTTTTTCCCGATTTTCTCGAAAACTTTGTTTGAGACCCCCGATTTTTTTTTGACTAATCGACTTCTATTAAGAAGGGGCAACCTTTAAGCATTTCGAAATTTTCAAAAAGCGATTTGATCAGGCCATGATCAGGAAAGATCATGTTTTCGGTTTTATTTCGAAGACCAAGTCCTGTGAGTTCACCGTATGAAAAAACTTAACATTACAAAAAGATTCCTCACCCTCGAATTAGGGGGGGTAGCCAAAATTTGACCATAAAAAAGTTCAATTCTAGGGGGTCAAAAGATCATGATCGCGAAATGATCATTTTTTTCGAAATTACTTCTGAGCATTTTGGGGCAAAACTTTCAAACTAAAAAACATTCAATGGAGTGTTCTAAGTAGATTAAAAAAAATTTCGACTCAATAGGCCTACCGGTACCGGAGATATAGTCGTCCAAAGTCTGCTTCCGGTAATTCGAAAATATTTCGAAAACGCTTGATCGAATTTTTTCCTTGAAAATATGTGAATGTACAGTTAGTGGACCCGCATTTAACGATATATCATAATCCATATTTCGGATGACAGGTACCGGTGAAATCAGACTTTACCGAAAAAAGTCAAATTTTAGCTACTCATGTCTGACTATCTCGAAAACTATAATAGGTATGGAAATACTTTCACTGCAAGAAATGTTCACCTATCCAATGCGCTTCTAACTCTGTGCTCGGATTTTGCATAGTGTCAAAACCTACAACTTAACCCCCCCCAGCGGAGGGAACGGAGTGACCGGAGCGCCAGTACTATCTTTCATTATTATGAAGTAATAAGGGCGGTGGGTGGGGTAGGTGGTGAACACTATTTATAGGGTGGAGGGAGGGTCTAGTATATTACTTTAGGATATTTGATTTCTTTGCAATATAGTTTAGCTGCCTCAGTCTTATTTGTAATATGTTATACATTATACCAAATTATATCAAGTTTTAATATCTACATTGTCTACCTGTAGGAGAAATATACAATGTAGGGCTCATAATATATTTATAAATAGATTTAGTATATTTACATTGTATAACAGAGTTAATTAATACTATTACGGTATTATACTAAAGACACCGCTTTGATATATCTGATCAAATGGCAATTTGTGGTAAATTATTTATTTCACTATCTTGGGTATATCATTCAATTTCTAAAACTATAATAATAAACATTTACTTCACTTCTTGTTTACTCGCATGGATATATTGATATAAAACACTTCAGCATAATATCTTATAGGGCCAAACGCAGATTAATCGGAATAATATGTTTAATTATTATTACAATTGGCACATTGAAGTAAGTAGTACATGAGTTTGATAAAATAATTATGAATCTGTATCTCATTCTACTTTGTCTATATGATTATGTTATATAATAATGTTACTTTATCACTTTGGTTTAAACCGATCTCCTTTACTATTACTTACTACTTATATACTACTACTACTACTACTATTACTACTACTACTACTCACTACTACAGAGTTATATATTATAAGAGGAGGGGGTTCGTGATTATTAGTTATTATACAAGTGCCCCTCGGCTATAGAGAGTCCACCCTCGGTTGCTTACTG
>JAUCBJ010006219.1:0-18101 GCA_032718475.1 Nemertoderma westbladi | reverse complement strand
ATTTCCTACTCTAATTTGAAACTTTTTTTATTTCCTACTCTAATTTGAAACTTTTTTTATTTCCTACTCTAATTTGAAACTTTTTTTATTTCCTACTCTAATGGGAAACTTTTTTATTTCCTACTCTAATTTGAAACTTTTTTTATTTCCTACTCTAATTTGAAACTTTTTTTATTTCCTACTCTAATTTGAAACTTTATTTATTTCCTACTCTAATTTGAAACTTTTTTTATTTCCTACTCTAATTTGAAACTTTTTTTATTTCCTACTCTAATTTGAAATTTTTTTATATCCTACTCTAATTTGAAACTTTTTTTATTTCCTACTCTAATTTGAAACTTTTTTTATTTCCTACTCTAATTTGAAACTTTTTTTATTTCCTACTCTAATTTGAAACTTTTTTTATTTCCTACTCTAATTTGAAACTTTTTTTATTTCCTACTCTAATTTGAAACTTTTTTTATTTCCTACTCTAATTTGAAACTTTTTTTATTTCCTACTCTAATTTGAAACTTTTTTTATTTCCTACTCTAATTTGAAACTTTTTTATTTCCTACTTTGATTTGAAACTTTTTTTATTTCCTACTCTAATTTAAAACTTTTTTTATTTCCTACTCTAATTTGAAACTTTTTTTATTTCCTACTCTAATTTGAAACTTTTTTTATTTCCTACTCTAATTTGAAACTTTTTTTATTTCCTACTCTAATTTGAAACTTTTTTTATATCCTACTCTAATTTGAAACTTTTTTTATTTCCTACTCTAATTTGAAACTTTTTTTATTTCCTACTCTAATTTGAAACTTTTTTTATTTCCTACTCTAATTTGAAACTTTTTTTATTTCCTACTCTAATTTGAAACTTTTTTTATTTCCTACTCTAATTTGAAACTTTTTTATTTCCTACTTTGATTTGAAACTTTTTTTATTTCCTACTCTAATTTGAAACTTTATTTATTTCCTACTCTAATTTGAAACTTTTTTTATTTCCTACTCTAATTTGAAACTTTTTTTATTTCCTACTCTAATTTGAAACTTTTTTTATTTCCTACTCTAATGGGAAACTTTTTTTATTTCCTACTCTAATTTGAAACTTTTTTTATTTCCTACTCTAATTTGAAACTTTTTTTATTTCCTACTCTGATTTGAAACTTTTTTTATTTCCTACTCTAATTTGAAACTTTTTTTATTTCCTACTCTGATTTGAAACTTTTTTTATTTCCTACTGTGCTTTATTTAGTTTGAAACTTTTTCATCACCAATAAAAATTGACCTCAAATCAGCCACCCTAACCATTCAAGTAGTTGTATCACCCCAGTGCCATAGTGTGGAGTTATCTACTGTACTGCAGCTGCAATTGAAACTTACAAGAGAGGGAAATTTAAATCACACATAACATTATAAAATTCATCGTGACAGTTTTAATCGTTTAACGTTTTAATCTTTGATTAAAACCGCTAGTCCTATTTTTGTGCTGTAGTTTCAGAGTTTTGCAGTACCGGTCTGCTGAGCTGTATGGCGCTGCAGTATTATTCATATTATAGTTCAGAGTAGGCCAATGCCGCCGTTGCAGACAGCTGTATATTACACAACAGGTTGACGGGCTGAGTACCGAGGTATTGGATCCCAGCTGCCAGCCGGTCGTTTGTTCCAAATTTAAGGCCTTTTCTTCAATCTTCAAATAAGATCACTTTCAGAGATTCATGTTTCCTCTTTTTTATAATATAGAAACATAGGCCTCCGGCAGTATGCAGTAGGCTACGTTGTGTTCTGATTGTAGGAAGAAGTAGATAAGATATGGTGTTCCTGAAATTTCCAGTATGCACGACACTCGATGACAGCTTGTGCTCATTTATTTTCAAATTTATTTCAATTGCGTAAACCATAAAGCAGTAAAGTGTAAAGTATGATTCGATTGATGACCTCTAGTAGAGGAACAGTTATAGTTATCACTAATACGGAAAAGGTTCAGTATACCCAGTTGGTTTTAGCGGCTGTCATCCAATCGGAAGGTCGTGAGTTCGAGCACCAGAAAAGGCACAGCCAAGTTTTGTTAACTCTAAGGTACTAGATTCAGGGATTCAGCCCACCCAGCTGTAATGGGAACCTGAGGTTGGCTGGGGGAGTAAAGAACCCTGCCTTACAGGTAACAGCCGAGAGAAATGAGTCGTCGGGTTGCTTTTGATGGTTCGTAGTCGTGTTTCACACATTCACCGATCACTTTTACAAGGAAAAAACTTTTTGGAACAGATGGAGCAAATGAAGCAGAGATGGTTTTAACACTAAATTGAGTTCCTAATTGGACGCCTCTAGTAGAGGAACAATTATACTGGTCTCTAGAAGGGACAAAAAGTTGGATGACAGAAAATCCCAACTACTATAATCCCAAAGTGCAATGGTGGTGTACCTGTACGGTAGATAAAGCATTAAGCCATATAGTACTACCTATACTGTAACATGATACAGTGACACAATCGAAACTAGACCAATTCATCAAGACACCATAAAAACAAACTTGTAAATGTTAAAGTTTTCAATTGTAATTTCTATAGACTTGATATGATAAAAAAAAACTAAAAGCAATTTAAATAATACCTGTTCATACCCGATGGAGTCCTTGGCTCCCTAGACACATCAATTACTCCGAGTAATAGCGGAGCAGCTCCATCTGTGGTCGACCCTACAGTATGGTGATGGGCTGGATCCAGAACCGGGTGCAGTTCGCCAACATTTGGGGAGTATCCCACAGCATCCAGGGATCACAGGTATAGTGAAGTTGCGGGCTGGGTCTGGAGGAGAGGGCTGGGTCTGGAGGAACGGGCTGGGTCTGGAGGAGCGGGCTAGGTCTGGAGGAGCGGGCTGGGTCTGGAGGAGCGGGCTGGGTCTGGAGGAGCGGGCTGGGTCTGGAGGAGCGGGCTGGGTCTGGAGGAGTGGGCTGTGTCTGGCGGAGCGGGATGGGTCTGGAGGAGCGGGCTGGGTCTGGAGGAGCGGGCTGGGTCTGGGGGATGGGACAGGAGTAGGCCTACCATAAACGTTGGGGGCATGAACCCTGAAGTAACTCTATATTTTATTTCTTTTATATTTTTCATATGTTTTATTGTTTGATTTTATTTCTTGTTTTTGTTGTAGGCCTAGTGTTTTTGGTGTAGGCCTAGTGTTGTTGGTGTAGGCCTAGTGTTTTTGGTGTAGGCCTAGTGTTTTTGGTGTAGGCCTAGTGTTTTTGGTGTAGGCCTAGTGTTTTTGGTGTAGGCCTAGTGTTTTTGGTGTAGGCCTAGTGTTTTTGGTGTATGCCTAGTGTTTTTGGTGTAGGCCTAGTGTTTTTGGTGTAGGCCTAGTGTTTTTGGTGTAGGCCTAGTGTTGTTGGTGTAGGCCTAGTGTTTTTGGTGTAGGCCTAGTGTTTTTGGTGTAGGCCTAGTGTTTTTGGTGTAGGCCTAGTGTTTTTGGTGTAGGCCTAGTGTTTTTGGTGTAGGCCTAGTGTTTTTGGTGTATGCCTAGTGTTTTTGGTGTAGGCCTAGTGTTTTTGGTGTAGGCCTAGTGTTTTTGGTGTAGGCCTAGTGTTTTTGGTGTAGGCCTAGTGTTTTTGGTGTAGGCCTAGTGTTTTTGGTGTAGGCCTAGTGTTTTTGGTGTAGGCCTAGTGTTTTTGGTGTAGGCCTATAGTGTTTTTGGTGTAGGCCTAGTGTTTTTGGTGTAGGCCTAGTGTTTTTGGTGTAGGCCTAGTGTTTTTGGTGTAGGCCTAGTGTTTTTGGTGTAGGCCTAGTGTTTTTGGTGTAGGCCTAGTGTTTTTGGTGTAGGCCTAGTGTTTTTGGTATAGGCCTAGTGTTTTTGGTGTCTTGTTGTTTTCCTCTTCACTTTTGTTTTGTTGTTAGTTTTTACTGTTGATTGTGGAATACAATTATAGTTTTATGTTCATTTAAATACCTGATTATTTTTTATAAAAAAACTGAAGAAATTTAAATATTAAAGTACCTTGTATGTTCCTGTTTGCTGTTTGGCTCACAGAGTCTGTTTAAATAATGAAGGATATGAAGATAGAACTTGCTGCAGTATTTAACAGGTCAGGAAGTGAAGATATTAGGAAAGAAAGTGTATCAGATCATTTGCCGAATATAGAAATCAAATCAACAGGATTTCTAAGTCAGGGGCAGTACAATATGAAGATATCAGCTGGTACTCGGGAATACGGGCCTCCTAAGGACCACATCGGTCTGGCACCTCAAGGTTGCACTTTATTCATTGGTGGTCTGAAACACAATTTGTTGGAGGATGTGCTGGTGCCACTGTTTCAAACGAAAGGACGCATTTATAAGTTGGTCTTAGTGACTACCGATTATAGTGACAATTTTACCAAGGGTTTCGGATTTCTGACCTATTACTCGCCCAGTGCTGCCTACGAGGCAATATCAGCTTTAAATGGTTTTCAATTATACGGCCGCAAGATCACTGTATCTGTGGCGTACAATGATAAGCTACTGGAGGAAGGCGGTTGCAAGAGATCCTCCCAAATTGTGATCCACGGTGTCCCATCCCATCTAATCCCTGTTTACGTACGTAAAGTCTTCTGCAGGACGTTGCTAGGGCTACAATTCTTTGTCTACCACGAATGCCATGAGGAGTCGCCACCAATCTGTCTGTTGACATTTTTGGATCATGAAACCGCGGCACACGCTATCAGATTCCTTAATGGAGGGCCCAATATATTTCCTAACGCAGTGATTCAAGCCAAATGGGTCCCGTCTATTCTAACTTGCAAAATTGAAGATAAAGAAGCGACTATAGGAGGGGAGTTTACTCTGAATGCCGATCCCACTATAGGAGGGGAGTTTACTCTGAATGCCGATCCCAAGAAGGATATTTATTGCAAAGCATCTGACAAGATGAGGCAGATGGATGAAATTCCTTCCCAAAAGAAAATTTATCACAAAGGTAGTGGAGATTTCAGGGAAGGAAGTAAAATACAATTGCCTCAGGGAGGTAAATTTGGCAAAGAAATATACCCTAAAGGAGTTGTCTATGGTATCAGGGATATTGATAAATCAATAGGTTCAGGCTTCCATGAGTATAAACAGTCGTCTTTGTTATACCGAACGGACCAAATAACAGTTAATAACCTTCCGGAGTCACTAACCAGAGAAGATGTCAGGTCGATGTTTGAAGATTTTGGTGGTGTCGCATACATACATTTCGGTTTGTCCAAAGCTGTGTTTATTCGTTACGGGCCTGGGAATGGACCCGCGCGTGCTGTGAAGGAAATGAACGGGAAAGTGATTGACGGGAAGGTTTTGCGCTGTAGTCTGTCGTTAAAGCGGCCCCCAAGCGGAACCCATAGTACGCGTAGAGCTGCTAACAGTGGCTTCCTAGGAGGGTACGGCCGTCCTCTCCACGATGGGTGTATCAATGAGGACGGAGAACTAGTTCCGGGATAGTGCCATGTGTCGGTGTAGGGCCCTGTCTGGGTAGGGCCCTGTCTGGGTAGGGCCCTGTCTGGGTAGGGCCCTGTCTGGGTAGGGCCCTATGTCCGGACATGGCCCTGTGTCTGGACAGGGTCATGTGTCCGGGTGGGGTCTAACTAATTGAATCTAACAGCGATTATAACTCTACTCTAAAAATGAAACTGTATGTATATACTTGTAAATAGTTTGTGCTCAACATTGAACGCAACACAGCCTGGGTACAGTTACTGGTTAATAATGCAACACAGCCTGGGTACAGTTACTGGTTAATAACGCAACACAGCCTGGGTACAGTTACTGGTTAATAACGCAACACAGCCGGGTACAGTTACTGGTTAATAACGCAACACAGCCTGGGTACAGTTACTGGTTAATAATGCAACACAGCCTGGGTACAGTTACTGGTTAATAACGCAACACAGCCTGGGTACAGTTACTGGTTAATAATGCAACACAGCCTGGGTACAGTTACTGGTTAATAACGCAACACAGCCTGGGTACAGTTACTGGTTAATAACGCAACACAACCTGGGTACAGTTACTGGTTAATAACGCAACACAGCCTGGGTACAGTTACTGGTTAATAACGCAACACAGCCTGGGTACAGTTACTGGTTAATAATGCAACACAGCATGGGTACAGTTACTGGTTAATAACGCAACACAGCCTGGGTACAGTTACTGGTTAATAACGCAACACAGCCTGGGTACAGTTACTGGTTAATAATGCAACACAGCCTGGGTACAGTTACTGGTTAATAACGCAACACAGCCTGGGTACAGTTACTGGTTAATAACGCAACACAGCCTGGGTACAGTTACTGGTTAATAATGCAACACAGCCTGGGTACAGTTACTGGTTAATAACGCAACACAACCTGGGTACAGTTACTGGTTAATAACGCAACACAGCCTGGGTACAGTTACTGGTTAATAACGCAACACAGCCTGGGTACAGTTACTGGTTAATAATGCAACACAGCCTGGGTACAGTTACTGGTTAATAACGCAACACAACCTGGGTACAGTTACTGGTTAATAACGCAACACAGCCTGGGTACAGTTACTGGTTAATAACGCAACACAGCCTGGGTACAGTTACTGGTTAATAATGCAACACAGCCTGGGTACAGTTACTGGTTAATAACGCAACACAGCCTGGGTACAGTTACTGGTTAATAACGCAACACAGCCTGGGTACAGTTACTGGTTAATAATGCAACACAGCCTGGGTACAGTTACTGGTTAATAACGCAACACAGCCTGGGTACAGTTACTGGTTAATAACGCAACACAGCCTGGGTACAGTGACTGGTTAATAACGCAACACAGCCTGGGTACAGTTACTGGTTAATAACGCAACACAGCCTGGGTACAGTTACTGGTTAATAATGCAACACAGCCTGGGTACAGTTACTGGTTAATAACGCAACACAGCCTGGGTACAGTTACTGGTTAATAACGCAACACAGCCTGGGTACAGTTACTGGTTAATAACGCAACACAGCCTGGGTACAGTTACTGGTTAATAACGCAACACAGCCTGGATACAGTTACTGGTTAATAACGCAACACAGCCTGGGTACAGTTACTGGTTAATAACGCAACACAGCCTGGGTACAGTTACTGGTTAATAACGCAACACAGCCTGGGTACAGTTACTGGTTAATAACGCAACACAGCCTGGGTACAGTTACTGGTTAATAACGCAACACAGCCTGGGTACAGTTACTGGTTAATAACGCAACACAGCCTGGGTACAGTTACTGGTTAATAACGCAACACAGCCTGGGTACAGTTACTGGTTAATAACGCAACACAGCCTGGGTACAGTTACTGGTTAATAACGCAACACAGCCTGGGTACAGTTACTGGTTAATAACGCAACACAGCCTGGGTACAGTTACTGGTTAATAACGCAACACAGCCTGGGTACAGTTACTGGTTAATAACGCAACACAGCCTGGGTACAGTTACTGGTTAATAACGCAACACAGCCTGGGTACAGTTACTGGTTAATAATGCAACACAGCCTGGGTACAGTTACTGGTTAATAACGCAACACAGCCTGGGTACAGTTACTGGTTAATAACGCAACACAGCCTGGGTACAGTTACTGGTTAATAACGCAACACAGCCTGGGTACAGTTACTGGTTAATAACGCAACACAGCCTGGGTACAGTTACTGGTTAATAACGCAACACAGCCTGGGTACAGTTACTGGTTAATAACGCAACACAGCCTGGGTACAGTTACTGGTTAATAACGCAACACAGCCTGGGTACAGTTACTGGTTAATAACGCAACACAGCCTGGGTACAGTTACTGGTTAATAATGCAACACAGCCTGGGTACAGTTACTGGTTAATAACGCAACACAGCCTGGGTACAGTTACTGGTTAATAACGCAACATAGCCTGGGTACAGTGACTGGTTAATAACGCAACACAGCCTGGGTACAGTTACTGGTTAATAACACAACACAGCCTGGGTACAGTTACTGGTTAATAACGCAACACAGCCTGGGTACAGTTACTGGTTAATAACGCAACACAGCCTGGGTACAGTTACTGGTTAATAATGCAACACAGCCTGGGTACAGTTACTGGTTAATAACGCAACACAGCCTGGGTACAGTTAATGGTTAATAACGCAACACAGCCTGGGTACAGTTACTGGTTAATAACGCAACACAGCCTGGGTACAGTTACTGGTTAATAACGCAACACAGCTTGGGTACAGTTACTGGTTAATAACGCAACACAGCCTGGGTACAGTTACTGGTTAATAACGCAACACAGCCTGGGTACAGTTACTGGTTAATAACGCAACACAGCCTGGGTACAGTTACTGGTTAATAACGCAACACAGCCTGGGTACAGTTACTGGTTAATAACGCAACACAGCCTGGGTACAGTTACTGGTTAATAACGCAACACAGCCTGGGTACAGTTACTGGTTAATAACGCAACACAGCCTGGGTACAGTTACTGGTTAATAACGCAACACAGCCTGGGTACAGTTACTGGTTAATAACGCAACACAGCCTGGGTACAGTTACTGGTTAATAACGCAACACAGCCTGGGTACAGTTACTGGTTAATAACGCAACACAGCTTGGGTACAGTTACTGGTTAATAACGCAACACAGCCTGGGTACAGTTACTGGTTAATAACGCAACACAGCCTGGGTACAGTTACTGGTTAATAACGCAACACAGCCTGGGTACAGTTACTGGTTAATAACGCAACACAGCCTGGGTACAGTTACTGGTTAATAACGCAACACAGCCTGGGTACAGTTACTGGTTAATAACGCAACACAGCCTGGGTACAGTTACTGGTTAATAACGCAACACAGCCTGGGTACAGTTACTGGTTAATAACGCAACACAGCCTGGGTACAGTTACTGGTTAATAACGCAACACAGCCTGGGTACAGTTACTGGTTAATAACGCAACACAGCCTGGGTACAGTTACTGGTTAATAACGCAACACAGCCTGGGTACAGTTACTGGTTAATAACGCAACACAGCTTGGGTACAGTTACTGGTTAATAACGCAACACAGCCTGGGTACAGTTACTGGTTAATAACGCAACACAGCTTGGGTACAGTTACTGGTTAATAACGCAACACAGCCTGGGTACAGTTACTGGTTAATAACGCAACACAGCCTGGGTACAGTTACTGGTTAATAACGCAACACAGCTTGGGTACAGTTACTGGTTAATAACGCAACACAGCCTGGGTACAGTTACTGGTTAATAACGCAACACAGCCTGGGTACAGTTACTGGTTAATAACGCAACACAGCCTGGGTACAGTTACTGGTTAATAACGCAACACAGCCTGGGTACAGTTACTGGTTAATAACGCAACACTGCCTGGGTACAGTTACTGGTTAATAACGCAACACAGCCTGGGTACAGTTACTGGTTAATAACGCAACACAGCCTGGGTACAGTTACTGGTTATGTTTTTGATCTTTACTTTAGTTATGATGGAATCTTCTGGAAGATTTTCTCATCCAGCAGTAACATTCTAACTATCACGAACACCATAATGGTTCTGAACAGAACTAAACTACACTATGTGGACTATTTTATAGCTGATAGGTATTACAATATGATTTATGTAGTGATTTGATGTCGATTTGTCATTTGTGATGTAGAGATTTATGTAGTGCAATAGAGATTGTAGTTCCTACAACTAGATTAGCTAACAAGCGTAATCTCACTAACGAGTAAATATCACAGCAAACATGGTGAGGGAAATATTTTATCTGAAAAACTAACTTTTTTGACTGAATTTTTTAGAAAACAGCCAGAAAGTAGTGCTTTTGGGTACTTATTACTTTCTACCACTAAATAGTGGCAGACTAAAAATGCGCCCTATTATTATTACTTTCTTTCTACCACTGTTTTAGTTGAGAAAGTACAGTACGTCATTTTAGCTCAGTGGTCAGACCACAGGGCGCTGTGCTCTATTTACCGAGTTCGAGACCTGGTTACCGCAACTTTTTGTAAATTCGAATCCTTAACATTTCAATAAATATGATCTGATATAATCACAGATATTGATATTTGTAAGAAACGCTGAATACCGGATTACCTGTGGAACCCGCTAAAAAGGATATTATTGTGTTTTGGACAATAAATGGACAATAATTGATTCAGAATTAGCATATACATATACTTATACTTGTTGAATTTTAAACTTCGTAAAAGTTATATCATATGACTGTTTGTATACCGGTACATTATTTTAATGATAATTCATAACATCGTATTGACAATTATTACCTGTTTAACTAAATATATTAAATGTAAATTCAATATATTTAGTTACCAGTAAATCGTTTAATTTTTCAGATAAAATCCTACAAATCCCTTGTCTGAAGGAACTTGTATCACTCACTTACTGTACTTATCACTAATTTCAGTTAACCGAAATTCAGATATAGTCGGGCAGATTAATGTACTTTTTTAGGCAGAATCATTCAAATTGTGATACAAGCATGACATTTGGTACCGCACGAACGTTCCTTTGGGGTCACAGTGCAAGAAAAAAGTGCTGCTGTAAAAAGGTGCTACTGTAGCTGGAATTACTGTTACTGGAGCTACTGTAGCCACTTGGATTTCAGACATGACGGCCGCAAGTGCATGTTTCCATGGCAACCAGTACTTAATATGACATTTATAACCCGTAACTGTGGTTAAACCAGTTAACTGTGGTTAAACCAGTTAACTGTGGTTAAACCAGTTAACTGTGGTTAAACCAGTTAACTGTGGTTAAACCAGTTAACTGTGGTTAAACCATTTAACTGTGGTAAAACCAGTTAACTGTGGTTAAACCAGTTAACTGTGGTTAAACCAGTTAACTGTGGTTAAACCAGTTAACTGTGGTTAAACCAGTTAACTGTGGTTAAACCAGTTAACTGTGGTTAAACCAGTTAACTGTGGTTAAACCAGTTAAATGTGGTTAAACCAGTTAACTGTGGTTAAACCAGTTAACTGTGGTGAAACCAGTTAACTGTGGTTAAACCAGTTAACTGTGGTTAAACCAGTTAACTGTGGTTAAACCAGTTAACTGTGGTTAAACCAGTTAACTGTGGTTAAACCAGTTAACTGTGGTTAAACCAGTTAACTGTGGTTAAACCTGTTAACTGTGGTTAAACCAGTTAACTGTGGTTAAACCAGTTAACTGTGGTTAAACCAGTTAACTGTGGTTAAACCAGTTAACTGTGGTTAAACCAGTTAACTGTGGTTAAACCTTTTAACTGTGGTGAAACCAGTTAACTGTGGTTAAACCAGTTAACTGTGGTTAAACCAGTTAACTGTGGTTAAACCAGTTAATTGTGGTTAAACCAGTTAATTGTGGTTAAACCAGTTAACTGTGGTTAAACCAGTTAACTGTGGTTAAACCAGTTAACTGTGGTTAAACCAGTTAACTGTGGTTAAACCAGTTAACTGTGGTTAAACCAGTTAACTGTGGTTAAACCAGTTAACTGTGGTTAAACCAGTTAACTGTGGTTAAACCAGTTAACTGTGGTTAAACCAGTTAACTGTGGTTAAACCAGTTAACTGTGGTTAAACCAGTTAACTGTGGTTAAACCAGTTAACTGTGGTTAAACCAGTTAACTGTGGTTAAACCAGTTAACTGTGGTTACAGTACGGGTACCAATTAACTGTGGTTAAACCAGTTAACTGTGGTTAAACCAATCATCGAGGTCAGCCCTACAAGGAAAATATATGACAAGACACTACCCATAGAAACAGGGGACTTCACACCTGCCGAACTCCAAAGAAGCATTAAAAGCATGTCCAATAATAAAGCGAGTGGAGTAGATGAAATCCCAGCGAAGGTATGGAAAACCGGAGTGCTAAACAGACCATTATTGAATGTTTGCAACCGGATGTTAAAAGGGGAAAAGCCACCACCAATTTGGACTAAAGGTCAACTAAAGCCTCTCCCCAAGAAAGGAGACCTCGGCATACCAACAAACTATCGTGGGATCTGTCTGCTTGTGGTAGCTGCCAAAATATACAATAACATGATTCTATATAAGTCGAAGAATCTCCCCGCAGTCATGACTTTTGTGGACTTCAAGAAGGCATTCGACTCCATCCATAGAGGTAAAATGCTTGAAATCCTAAGAGCTTATGAATACCAGAAGTAATTGTTGCTGGCATTGGATTGTTATATTGTGACACAGAAGCGCAGGTACTCTCACCAGATGGTGAAGCTTAGTTTTTCTCAATCCTGGCTGGCGTACTGCAAGGTGAAACATTAGCACCATTACTATTTGTAATTGTGCTGGATCAAGGTCAGGTATTCTAGGTCATTGATCAAGAAAACTTGCCACCTCCATGCAGCATAAAGGAGGTGCCACCTGTAGCTGCATAGACCCTCTTACTAGGGCAAATCTGGTCCTGTAACTAGGACCCCCTTCATTCTGGGATAAGGACGCCCTTGGTCCTGGATTAAGGACCCATATACTTGGCTGCAGGGGTATATGGCCTGACCAGGCAGATGGTGATCTACCAATGGCTGGTCAGGAGTAGAGTGTTCTCATGTCCACTCTGAGAGCACTTCACTGCAACCTGCACCTGGCAGCAAGGGTACAGGGCATGACCCAGCAGATGAGCTGCAACAGCCAATGGTGGGTCATGTACGCCAGAGTAGATATGGGTGATGGGCCTCATATCTGACTCCATTGCGACACCCACCCTGTGGAATGGCAAACCAGGGTGTGGTATTTGCCTCGAGAGCTGACTCGGCAAAAAAGCACCCCCCAACCCCCACTATGGATTACATTAGCAATGCGGAGGTCCGGCCACTAGAGGCCAGTGGAATTACCGGATACAATCGGCCTCACAGGCGTCAGTTAACTCCTGACCGGCTGCCTGTCTCACCCCCTACTGGAGAAAGAGCAGCCAACAATTCTTTGAGTCCTTTTCCTGATGACCTTTCTGGCCCAAACCCTGGGTCACCAGGGAGGCCAGATTGTGATGGGGAGAGGGATTCTGGATATGGGTGGCGGTTGGCAACTCGCCCTCGCGTCAGCAGATGATAGTGGCAATGGTGGCATTGGTCTATTGATGAATCCAACTGCACATGCAGCATTGGACAAAATAGACCAAATCTCTAACCGCATCATCCGTTGCCACTTCTCATGTTCTGGAAGACTGGCTAAGAAGTTTCCTAAGGTAGTTCTGATTGTGTGCTACTCTCCAACTAGTGTTGCCCCTGTAGAGGAGGTGGAAAATTTCTACCACAATCTACAAGCAGCTACTGATGGAGTGGATCAGCATGCATTCTTAACATTCCTGGGAGACTTTAATGCAAGTCTGCATCAATCACCTACATCGCCCTGGGTCTATAGCAATAGTGTTAACCGAAATTCTGTCCATCTTCAGGATTTTATCTCTGGAAATGGATTGTTTTCGGCTGGAACCCAGTTCAAGAAGCGAACTGGAAAGCTATGGACTCATAGTGGACCCAGTGGTCACAAGTCCCAGATAGACCATATTCTGTTTCGTAGGAAATACAGGAGCTCTATACAAGACTGTAATGCATTTACACTTCGACCCTTCTCCAGTGATCACCGCCTTATTGTGGCCAAGGTAAGACTTAGTCTGCGTGCTAGCAGAACAACGAAATCTGCCTTGCCGCGGCATGACTGGTCCTCTCTGTTGCAACAGCCAAGTGTGAGATCCAGCTTCACACTACAGCTGAGCAACAGGTATGAGGCTCTTGCCTCTGAGGCGGCAGATCACTGTGAGGGCTATACTGCCTTTACAGAGGCAGTTAAGTTAGCAGCTGCAGAAACAGTTCCTGTATACCCTCGAAACAGGAAAAGGGCCCCCTGGACTGACAACAAAATTCAGAAGTGCCGAAATGACTGGCTGACTGGCTGAAATGAATGACTGGCTGGCGTACTGCAAGGTGACACATTAGCACCATTACTATTTGTAATTGTGCTGGATTACGCAATGAGGACAGCCACAAAGGGTGAAGATCTGGGATTCACAATTCAAGAACGCAGAAGTAGTAGATATCCGGCAACTACAGTCACAGACACCGACTTTGCGGATGACATCGCCCTGCTCTCTAATATGCTAGCAGATGCATAGCTTCTACTAAATAAAGTGGAGAGGGCTGCTAAGGAGGTTGGATTGCATATAAATGCTACCAAGACCGAATTCATGACCTTTAATGTTGATGGAAACTTGACAACCATTGACAATAATCAACTAAGGAAGGTCGATGACTTCCAGTACCGTGGATCATGGATAGAGAGTAGCAAAAAGGACATAGAAGTTAGGAAAGCAAAGGCTTGGGTAGCTCTATCAAAAATGGATACCATCTGGAAATCAGATCTATCCAGGCACCTGAAGACTAAGTTCTTTCGAGCCACAGTGGAAAGTGTATTTTTATACGGGGGTGAGACCTGGACACTGACTAAATCACTTGAACAACGAATTGATGGTTGCTACACAAGACTACTAAGGGCAGCCTTAAACATCAGCGGGAGACAACACATGACAAACGCCGAGCTTTGGTACAATACCACCTGTATCAACCACCCTCCGTGAATGCAGATTAAGATTCAGTGGGCACTGCTGGCGAAGTAAAGACGAGGTCATACCAGATCTACTTCTCTGGCAACCAACTCATGGAAAGCGTAGTCGTGGACGACCGGCCATAACATATATAGATCAACTTGAAAGGGATACTGAACTTGGGAGAAACGAAATCGCGACAACTATGGAGAATCAGGAAGCCTGGAAGGATCTCATTTCCACTGTCCGAGTTCGCTCGACCTAGTAGTAGTAGTACAATACACACATCTCCAACCAGACACTATGTAACATCGGAGGTGTCTCATTGGTTCCCCCAAGCTTGACACTAGAACAAAATCGCCTCCGCTTTGCAGGACATTGCTTTCGCCATGAGGACCAGCCAGTGCATAATCTTGTACTTTGGCAGCCTCATGGAGTGAATAAGCATGGTGGACAGCCAATGACTTTCTTGAGACGCATCTTAAATGCCACTGGCCTTGAAGATGCGGATGATCTAGCAAATGTCATGGGTGATAGGGAGTTGTGGCGACACAAGCCCTAAAGCCACAGAGAGAGGTGAGAGGTCAAACCACCTCGGAGGGAGAACACAGCTAGTAAAGGCTAGCGGCGGGGGGAAACACTCACAGGGAGTGCCAAAGTGACAATTAGTATATTAGCCAATAGCAGGGAAGGAAGCACGTGAACAGAGATAGGAAAGCATCCACTGGGTACAGAAGGCCAAGTAGAGTAAGAGGTGAAACCAATATCTGTGTGTATCAATCATATAACTATTCTGTATTACTGATTTACCGGTCAGTCCATTAATCACAGAGTTGCAGACCGGTCATAGTTTACGACCATCACCGTCACCAACAACATCACCGATCAATATCTATTACTGATTTACTGCTGTTATTCTGTATTGTGGTATCAATTACGTACTGATTCTGTGCTATTATCATTCGGAACATTAATATTGAGAAAGACAAACTCTGTTATTTTCCCCGACGGCCTTCGGCCAAAACGACTATAGTACAACAGCTCCAGCGGAATGGTGACGCGTACGAAATCTAACCCGGTCGGGATCTTAGGATCCCGTCACAAATAAACAGAGGAACGGTGACGCATACTAAATCTAACCCAGTCGGGATCTAAGATCCCGTCACAAATAAACAGCGGAACGTTGATGCGTACTAAATCTAACCCGGTCGGGATCTACGATCCCGTCACAAATAAACAGCGGAACGGTGATGCGTACTAAATCTAACCCGGTCGGGATCTACGATCCCGTCACAAATAAACAGCAGAACGGTGACGCATACTAAATCTAACCCGGTCGGGATCTACGATCCCGTCACAAATAAACAGCGGAACGGTGACGCGTACTAAATCTAACCCGGTCGGGATCTACGATCCCGTCACAAATAAACAGCAGAACGGTGACGCATACTAAATCTAACCCGGTCGGGATCTACGATCCCGTCACAAATAAACAGCGGAACGGTGACGCATACTAAATCTAACCCGGTCGGGATCTACGATCCCATCACAAATAAAATTTATTATGTATCATTTCGGATTCCCTTAATTTATATCTTGATAATAATAACACAAAATATCCGGCCAGATATATTGGTAAATTCCGGCCGAATATTGATCCATTCTGGCCGGATATCCGTTGGGATGCCCCTATTTATTACCTTCTGTATCATATTCGTTAAGTTCATTCACAAAGACATGCTGATTGAAGTAGAACTGGAGTTGTTCGTTGGCTATATTGATACAAAGTTGCTCGAAACAATTCCTCTTTACAACTTCGAAACCGAATATATCCAGGATTGATATACTCGATGAATGTTTCATTCTGTAAATTATAAAAAATAAATAATGTAGTATATTAATTAAGTCAGGCACCTACCCTCACTCATTAGCTACGTTATTAACGCCCTACTCACTCATTGGCTACGTTATTAGCGTCATACTCACTCATTGGCTAGGTTCTTTGGCGGTCGGATCAGCTCGTTAACCTTCTCGACTATCCAGTTAAACAGTCTTCCGTACAGCGCCTTGGCCATAGCATCTCGTACATCCTGGGCCTCATCCACACTGTTACTACGTTGTACCGTCTCGCCTCCACTCAACATCGATCGCAGCAGCAGAGCGTGACTTAGTTCCTTTGTGTTAACCTCCAATAGTTTGGCAACTGAAATACAATTATCAATAATTATCGGTACTAGTACAGTAGGATTGAATATTGTGTACTGTAGTGGCTACATACTAGTTTCCCCGGTATAACCAGTTCAACCCTACCTGGACGCGCTGTGCTAAAAGTAAATGAGACGTATATTTATTTAGTTATTATAAGTAAAACCGGCCGAACCGGCACTATGAAATCAGGTAGGCCTACCATAAATAAAACAGACTATATCGCACCATTAAAATTATTAAAAGCCGTGGGGGATACCGGTGAAAAGCACTATCTCTATCAAAGTAGCTCTATCAAAAATGGGTACCATCTGGAAATCAGATCTCTCCAGGCACCTAAGTTTTTATTTTTAAGACTAAGTTCTTTCGAGCCACAGTGGAAAGTGTATTTTTATACGGGGGTGAGACCTGGACACTGACTAAATCACTTGAACAACGAATTGATGCTTGCTACACAAGACTACTAAGGGCAGCCCTAAACATCAGCTGGAGACAACACATGACAAACGCAGAGCTTTATGGTATAATACCACCTGTATCAACCACCCTCCGTGAACGCAGATTAAGATTCAGTGGGCACTGCTGGCGAAGTAAAGATGAGGTCATACCAGATCTACTTCTCTGGCAACCAACGCATGGATAGTGTAGTCGTGGACGACCAGCCATAACATATATAGATCAACTTGAAAGGGATACTGAACTTGGGAGAAACGAAATTGCGACAACTATGGAGAATCGGGAAGCCTGGAAGGATCTCCACTGCCCGAGTTCGCTCGACCTAGTAGTAGTAGTACTGTATCTGGCGTTAAATCCAGTATTATGAGGTGGTACGGAATTAAATATGTGTATAAAACTACTACTACTGCTAGGTCGAGCGAACTCGGACAGTGGAAATGAGATCCTTCCAGGCTTCCCGATTCTCCAACTACTACTAGGTCGAGCGAACTCGGACAGTGGAAATGAGATCCTTCCCCAGGCTTCCCGATTCTCCATAGTTGTCGCAATTTCGTTTCTCCCAAGTTCAGTATCCCTTTCAAGTTGATCTATATATGTTATGGCCGGTCGTCCACGACTACGCTTTCCATGAGTTGGTTGCCAGAGAAGTAGATCTGGTATGACCTCGTCTTTACTTCGCCAGCAGTGCCCACTGAATCTTAATCTGCGTTCACGGAGAGTGGTTGATACAGGTGGTATTGTACCATAAAGTTCGGCATTTGTCATGTGTTGTCTCCAGCTGATGTTTAGGGCTGCCCTTAGTAGTCTTGTGTAGCAACCATCAATTCGTTGTTCAAGTGATTTAGTCAGTGTCCAGGTCTCACCCCGTATAAAAATACACTTTCCACTGTGGCTCGAAAGAACTTGGACTTCAGGTGCCTGGAG